>CM040749.1:8423986-8563986 GCA_022829145.1 Albula goreensis
ACAGTTTAGCCTAACAAAGCTTCTCAGGGGGAGAATAATCCATAATGCAAGCGTGCAAGGTGACTATTACGGCCCCCTTAATGTGACAGAGATGCAGCAAGATGCCTGCTGCTGAGGCCGAAGCTGCTCCTGCCTCAATTAACCGGTAATGTTTATTTCGTTCGTTTCGTTGGCTCCTTTTCCTGTGGCCTCTCACTTCCCTCCTTTTCTTTTTTTTTAGGTGTCAAATGCTAATGTAGCCATTAGTATGCGACATCTTTCAATTAAGCTTTTAATGGTCGAACCCCATAACGGGCAGGGGAGGAACATGATGTGCGGACACACCTACCAGCGTCCATGGAAATGTAAAGATTACAGCGTATGAGATAGTTTACATACCAAAGGATGCTGGTCGTACCACCCACATCCACTGCCACGGCCACATTTGAACAAAAAACAGCCATGTTTTCTTTTAAAGCCACAGAATTTCCAACATTTTTTTAACTATTTGTGAGAGTGTCAGACAGGCACTTAATGCATGTGAATTGAGATCTATGAGTCTGTCATGTTATAGCTGAAAATCCCCTGCAAGGAACACTTGACAAGGGGCAGAGGGTACCATTTTGTTAATCCGTTGATGTTCTTGCACCTCAGGTTAGTGCAATCCCATTAAGTGTGAGAGATCACTAACCTCTTTTCCTTAGGAGGGTTTGAGGCTGACGAACTCGGCCCACAATGGTGACCAATCCCTTTCACTGGACCATGACTCCACCTGTACACCTCCTGACTGTCACCATGTGCACTCAGGACTGACTTTGACTCACAAATACATGAGATTTTAAAAAGCTTTTTATTCACATACTCAGCATGGCGGCTTGGTTTTGGTGAGCTGTGGACTTGTTAAACTGGGCTTGTTGGATGAATCCAGGCCTTGTCAGGCCTTTGTCTCGCAAATGAATATTTGTCAAAAAGGAGCTGTAGGGTTCTCACCTGCAGATTGGTCCTGGGTGGTTCACCTTCAACAATGGGGAACATGCACAAGCAACCGGACGTCTCCTGTTAGTTTCAGTTTCTTTCATTTTTCATGTCATGTGCAGAAATGCAGAAACATACAACAGATATACCAAATGTGCTCCTTTCTCTCGGGAGTGCACACATGTATTGTGTGGATATGCATGTGTGCCCAAATCCTTTACAGTACAAATGCAACTCTCCAGAGTGAGTGTGTGTATGTGTGTGTGTGTGTGTATGTGTATATGTCTCAGTGTGTGAGCTCGCATGTGTGCCTGAATTTTTCATACTATAAATGTATCCCTCTCTCAAGGGTATGTGAGTGTTTGTGTGTTTGTTCGGAGCCATAAAAGTCCATATAATGCTAATACCGATTTACTGTCCCCCAAGTAAATGAGAAATTCTGTGACTGAGGTTAGGCCTTATGAGAGCCATATATAAATGAAATTCATAAGGTAAAGGATATATATTCATAAGGTAAAGGACAGCTTCATTGTTGAATGCTCTTATGGGAGGACAGCCTCCAAAATCTGTGTGGCAATCGGGTTACACCAAGGTTTGATGATAATTAATGCTGACAAACACACACACTCTCACACACACACATGCACTAAAGGAGGAAAGATCTGATAGCGCAAACTATGTGACCAAATGACAAAATGGCCCATATAAAGATTTATTTCATATACATAGTGCTTTAAATATGGAATGGGAGCATTTGTGAATGTGTAAAATCTGACACCTGAAAATTGATTTGTTACCTTATGTGTCACAGGGGAACAGATAAATCCATAAGATGATACGATAATATGTATCTAAAAGTGAAATCTGTATTTCATATTTGTTGGGTTAAGGTGTATATCAACATAAAACAAATCCACAATTCTTCAGAAATGTATTTTTCAGCATAGCAAACACAGGGACATCAATATACTGCAGAATATTTACCATTTTCACCCAGGGTGGAATTTATCAGCTAACATAGTGGTAGGGCACCATACTCCATAGCAGCTACTGGTTGTGCTGGTTTTTATTCTAACCCTGCACAAACAAATCAGGTCTGAATCAAATAATGACACTGAAGTTTATTAGTTTGATCAGGTGCTGAGTTGGAACCAAAACATGCACATCCCATGATCCTCTCGGGCAGCGGTCCCTGTCCCTAAACTACACACCCCATGATCCTCTTGGGCAGCGGTCCCTGTCCCTAAACTACACACCCCATGATCCTCTCGGGCAGCGGTCCCTGTCCCTAAACTACACACCCCATGATCCTCTCGGGCAGAGGTCCCTGTCCCTAAACTACACACCCCATGATCCTCTCGGGCAGCGGTCCCTGTCCCTAAACTACACACCCCATGATCCTCTCGGGCAGCGGTCCCTGTCCCTAAACTACACACCCCATGATCCTCTCGGGCAGCAGTCCCTGTCCCTAAACTACACACCCCATGATCCTCTCGGGCAGCGGTCCCTGTTCCTACACAACCTGTTAAAAAATTCCCCCAGAGAAAGGTTGAATCTGCATGTTTAACAGAGGTGGTTGGTTCTTGAGAAGAATTTCATTAATTTAATTTTGAGTCATGTTTTATTCCTTTATTAATTTGGTAAGTGAGGGGGCAGTCGTCATACTTCTCAGTAGCATACCATGCCCCGTGAGTTCACAGGAGTCTTCACTACAAATCCGTTAATCCACAACTGGAAATAATCCACACAATAATCTTAATCCTTTCCCTGACCGGAGCGCTAACCCAATCAGAGCCAGCCAACCATCTGTTTGTCTGTGTGTGTGCGCTTGCATGTATGTGTGTGTGTGCAGCAGTTCTCCATGGTCTCATCTCTCATTTACGACATGCACTCGTGTGTAAAGGGGGTTTAAGACCCCAATTCTCTCTTTCTCTCTGTCTCTCTCTGTCACTCACTCCCTCTCTGAAAGAGAAATTACATTCTCTTTAACAAAATAAAAATTAAGCACCACACAGAGACATTTGAGAAATTGGGGAAGCATGGTGACTTTCACTGTTTTTTTGTTGAAGCGTATATATACGCTTATGAAAAGAAAAGATTATAGTTCCATCTGATTTTCATCTAAAGAGGAGTAACTCTAGACCTGGAGTGTTTACTTGAAGCAAATAACATGCAGACACATTTCAGAAATAAGGCAAACATTTTTTTTTTCTCTTGGGTTCCCAAAGGATACAGCAGCCACTAAGCTAGCTGTGAGGCTGCTGCAGCAAACAGGGCTTCAGTCTGCCTGCCGTCATCCTCAATGTAAACATAATACAGGTGGACATGTGTGTCCATGAGTGTTTACTTTCATTTCAACAGCAGTAGGGGGATAAAATTTCCTCTGCTCATAACCCATACGTTAAGCCTTGAGCTGACTCTCCCAATTAGGGGAGGACAGCCCTTTGGATTTACTCTTAATACATAAACACAAACAAACAGGGAATGAAGCTGCAGGATATTAACACTGGATTTTTATTTTATTAGTAACCTGGAATGCCAGAGAAGGACCTCAGAAATGAGCCAACAATAACAACAACAATACAAGGAATCTTACATTTTGAATTCTCAAAGTTTTTTGTTTCAATGTTCTGAAACTCATTTCTACTTCCGTCAATGTAGCCAATTCAGAAACAGTGATTGGCCCAGCTTGCCACTTTGAAGTCGTGGTGATCATTTAAGCAGGAGCAGCCATAGCTTTGGCAGGGAGATGTGGGTTTTGAGACAGGAATAATTACACCCCCCATGGACAGCTGCAACTCCAGTCCCTGCCAGAGCCCTCTATCCCAGATGCATTCTGGGAGATGCAAATGCTGGCATGTTAGCCACTACAGCTTTCTCTCGAGGCAGCGGAGTTCAATCAATTCCAAGAGAGTTTTGAGTATTACGTTGGAAGAGGGGAGCATGGTTTCCCCCACTGAATTTGTACGTGCATCTAGTGATACACTGCACAGATGCTCTCGCACACAACGCTCACATACATCCAGGTACTGCTCCTGCAACATCTGTGTGTTTAAGGATAACTACAAGTGATGAATAACTGTGAACACACACACACACACACACACACACACACACACACACACACACACACACACACACACACACACACACACACACACACACACACACACACACACACATCAATACACACATATCAATAAGCTTGTGCTGACATGTGAACATGAGCCAATGAACAAGCATATGCAGGGGCAGGATTATGGGATGTTTTCCTTGATCACCTTATGTGGGATTTATAGAACACAGGTGAGTGACTGAAACATGCACAGGTACAGAACAGCTGACACTGAGCATGAAGACCTTGAACAGGAGAATCATGGCAAGAGCTGAAATGACCCCTTGGAATAAATGAAAAAAAAAAAAAACAGCCCAGAACCAAATGCCCATGTGTGGCTCTTTTGTATGATGGCATTTCTGTTTCACAGCCTTTTGCAATTTAGAACAAGCTTTCTAATTACCTCAGTAGACTGTCTTTTGACAAGGAGCACAACACGAGAAACATTTGCAGAAATGACAGTACAATTAGGAAATTAGACATTCCCACCAGTCAGCAATCAAAGGGTTTTTAGTGCAGGGAACTGCAACCACCTTCCTCTGCTAATTAAACACAAAGCTGTGCTAATATGAAATGAGCATGCCCCTACAGTAGTGTCCCTGAGCTAACAGCACAGCGCACTGCAGGGTGGGGAAGCCAGCAGGGCTTGTTACTGCAGACTCCAGGTACACCACAGATTTAAGGAGCAGCTCTTCACCATGGTGACTTACACTCCCTCTCTCACATGCTCATACATACACATACAGACAGGCACACACGCACACACTGTCACGCACACAAACAGCCCCACACAAACACAAAAACATGTGCATGCAAGCATAGACATGCACACTGTACGCAATCAAAATGTGAGGCACAGTGCTTTTCTTTTTGAAGAGTACATTCACATATCAAATCGCAAACACATTATAAAAAGGTTATGACATGAACCATCATATTCTGTCTGCCTTCCAATCTCCCTTTTATTCAGTGTATGACCAGAAGGTCTCTGTCCTGTTCGGTCGGGTTGTTAAACCTTAATGGCTCCCCCTAACAGCAACACAGCTTGACGGCTTTTGAAGCTCAGGCCAGTGGAGGACTGGGAAGCGAAGGCGAGTGGACTGTCGGGGGAACGCCTGGGCCCGACAGTTAGCGGTTAGCGAGAGGACATGGTATTGCTTTGAGGTGCTACCTCTGGGCAGACATCTTTCCTCATCTGGTTGCTTTCTGAAATAACAATGTATCCCTTTGGGCCCCTCCCCCTTCCCCTTCCCATCAGTCCACCTGCTCTACTCCGCTTCCTGTGTCAGGCCTGTGTGGTCCACACATCGGGCGGTTTGCTGGCAGAGGTGCAGTCAGGCATTCAGGGCAGAGTGAAGGAATAGGCTAGACTGCGCTCGTTGGCCAGAATACAAATAAAGGGCGGCCTCGACTTATCGGAGATAATGAGGGAAAGCCAAGCTGGGGAGGGATATGAAAACCAGGTTCAAATCCTGGGTGGAGAATTCTGTATGGTCATTTATTCTGCCTGTTGTACTAGGCTGGCGGTGAAGATAGGAACATGGTAGGTGTGTGTGTGTGTGTGTGTGTGTGTGTGTGTGTGTGTGTGAGTGAGTGCCTGTGTGTGTGAACATCTGCATCTGTGTACTCCTGTATGCACATGTGCATATGCGTACACGTATGCTTGGTAAATATTTTATAGGTTCATTGGTTCGATATACTCAGTAGCAGCACTCTGTGCGGTTTATAAATCACCTGCTTTATCTACTCTGCCCAACCACAGCAGTTAAATTAAATGAAATAAAAAAAGGGTAATGACTGTGATAATTTTTCTTCAATGGCTCAGTAATGTCTCAACCCCCATCCTCAGCACAGATTCCTACATCGTCGACCTGGCAACACACTTTACCCAGCTATGTATAAAATGTTGACTGCAGACTTAAAGGCATAACCTGTATTAGAGAACCCTATCAGCTGGGAGCTGCTGATCTCTTTCGCCTGTATTCACTATTTACTTCCATGACTTATGTGACTTAGTGCAAGTGCTCCTTTTTTTTCCTTTACAAACATGGGTTGGCACTTTCAGTCTTCACCTGAAGTAATTTAGCAAACTGTATTTATGAATGCTCGGTATGATGTGCTCCCTATTATGATGTGAAGAGTAGGTGTTGAATGCTCTTAGTCGTGAGATCGCTTTCAGAATGATGCTTTGGCGTAGATCTGAGATGCTTTGTAAATACAGCCCTCAGTCACGATCCGATCCGAAAAGACATGAAATTACCTTTTTTTTTTCATAGCATCTGAGACATAACCAAGCGACAAAACCGATCATTGCAATTGTAGTGGAGCCATTTTAACCAATTTTATGTGATTGTTCTTGCAGGTGAAGAATGCGGTTTTATGTCCTGCAGGACCAGATGATGGCCTGTAACCTGTGGTGTGTTCTTGTGTGCAGGAGAAAGCAGGAGAGAGTGCAGTGTGAGTGCAATGCCCACAGGCACCTATGGGTCTTTGCTTCATTTCCTTATTGACCAAACAATCGCCGCAATTGAATTTCCTCATTCCCTTGCTGGCCAATTAGCCTATAATGCCTGCTGGCCATGTATACCTGAGACATCTAATGGCTTATTAAAGCCATCCCAAGGATGAAGAGGGCACTCAGAAAGATCCATTCTTTGCACCGTCTTTGGCTTCGACTTTATGTTTAGCCCGTTTCCCCTTCCTATATCCCCTCTACCATCCCTCTACCTCTGTCTTCTTCAATTCTCAGTACTCCGTCATTCTTTCCATGGGTGCAGTGAGATTTCTGGAGCAGTACAGAAATTCACAGGAAGTCAGTTAACAGGAAGTTGGTAGCAGTGTGTCACATCCTATCGGACCATTAATTAAGCGAGCAGCTGAAAAGGCTTGATTTTCATTCCAAAATATGCAGATGAGTTCATTAAAATTCATTCTCTCCTTTACTTCTACATCTTGTGGATTTCCTCCTCCAATTACAAAACCCAAAAAGTCAAACAAGCAATCCTCCAACCCTGAATTAAAAAGGCATAAATTAAAATACTGAAGTGTGTGTGTGTGTGTGTGTGTGTGTGTGTGTGTGTGTGCACATACATATATACACACTTTTCAGTATTTTAATTTACACCTTATTGATTTAGGGCTGGAGGATTATTATTTTATTTATTATTTTTTCATTGGCCATGGAGTCTTGGAGGTTGGGAGCAATAGACCATATAATTTTATATATTACCATATAAGTCATTATTGAAGCAAAGGGAAATTGTGTAGTTGTCTTCCCCCAGTGGCTATAAGTGATGGGCAAATGGTTTACTGTAGGGAGGAAATACAGTGCTTCCAATTTTTCCTTAAACTTAAGCAATCTGGGGAGAGTCCTGAGTTTGCACTTCTACCTTTGGCAGGGCAGTATAAAATTGAGAAGATAAATGACATGCTAAGAGCAATGCAGGGGAGTCCAGGGGAATGGACCCGATTTGACAGCCAAGCCCCTCCCCCTTCCTCCCCTCCCCATTCCCCCACCCTCCCCTCTCCTTTTCCTCTTTTTCCATATCTGTCTAGCAGGTGGCATTCAGTGCCAGCTCAATCACTCTGATATCCCTCACATTCATTGTAACCCTCCCTCTGAATGCAGCACTTCTGCAAAGCCTCCCCTCTTGGCCTCACTGTTTTATGAAGGCTTGCAACGGGGAGGAACTGGGGAAGTGCTCATTAATTCGGGTCACCTTGATTTCCTTTCGCCTCCTTTTCAAACCTTGTCCCACACTCCAGAACAAGAGTGCCCCGAGGCCAGCGAAGATGCCAGTCAATCACAGCCGTTCCGTGCATACCGAAATAAACGGATCACCATGTCAAATGTAAGGCACAGGTTTTGCTCAAGGGGGCTGCTGAATAGACTTAAACAGGAAAAAAAAAAAGACAGAGATAACCAATGTGTGGACAGGAATACACGTTGGTTTGGCTTTGCATTATTTATTAATTTCCTGGACATCCTGTTTGCAGTAAATGAAGCAGATTCAGGAGACATGGCAGCTGCCATCCTTCCTCACAGCTCCCACACAGGTCAGCCATAGCAAAACCACCCATATTGCACAACACTGGAAAAATCTGCTTTCACATGAGTTATAAAACTGCAGTCTTTCTGCATCCAGGACACAGGTAAAATACTAGTCATCTTTATTTATAGTATATGCATACGATAAGGTATATTCTTCAGCCTCTGTCACCTAATTATTGAAGGTAAATATTGACCACATCACTAATTATATACATACACTATTTTACAGAATACTAGATCTGTAAACATTGATTTTATGTATATTAAGTGGTTTGTGGGGAAAATATGTATCAGGAGATTTCAGTAGTTATATTTGCATGGCTCTGTGCCGTAGACATCTTAGGATGAAGTGTTCCTGGACTGACAACTAGATGGCAATGATAGCTTGGTTTGTAGTTCCCCGGGAACGCTTTGTTCAAAACTGGCCTACATGGAACAGATTAAGAGGATAATCCGCACATTAATGACCTTATTAACTTTCATTTATATGTGTCTTTATTGATTTGTTGCTGCATAATAGTTGCCTAAATATAAAATTCCAATCTACAAAAATAGTAATCATAAGAATTTAATTACTTGTCGAGGAATTGCTGAAGGATCATCTGGGAATTTCTGTTAAAGTGAAGTCATTTAGACCATTAAACTCTTAATCAAGTGCAATGCATAATGTGTTTAGGTTCAATAGTAAATCATTTACAAACTTGGAATTTGAACTGTTCACTGAAATTACTCTCTCCAAGTCTATCAATTAAACTAATCTACATTATTGTTGGTTGGTATTTTAATTAAATCGGAATGGAACATTCATATTTTTCTCATTTAATCTGGCGTTCTCCAGTTCTTGGTTGATTCCATGAAGAATTTCAAGGTTAATACTGAGGTAGGTGATCAGGGCTTCCATCCATGTCAAGAGGATTATTATGGAAGCAAACTGTGCCTTTGTTTCTGCTGGTTTTCAGGTTTGCCAATTTACCTTGTTTCTATTGTGTACATTTTCAAAGACTGGCTAATCAAAAGACCTGAAGAAACCCATTTGAACCATGAATGCGCACAGTCATAGGATCAATGCCACTGAAAATACAAAAACCCTCCGTTTTCAGAAAAAAGATAGTGTGAAGAAATTACGCTGAGATGCCACACATATTTCTTCTCTGCTCATTTTGTTTGTGTCAGGGAATATCATGTCCTATATAACAGCCTGCGCTGTGGCAGGGGTTTCCACCATGACCAGCCGAATGTGACAGTGAATGTTACTTGAATCCCATGATCTAATCTACTTTACAGGATGTGTGGCTTGGCTGTTCCTTTCCATGGTCTCCTGGAGCCTGCCATCCAGGCATGTTGAGTCACAGGCTGTGACATCCAATAAGATTATGTGCCAGCATGGCTTTGGAAGCGGCGTGTCAGTGGGCTTAATCCTATTTCAGACTTGGGAATATAGAATCACATGAGCATCATCCACTATCCACAGCTAGATCAATCTTATTTCAGAGTGAGCCTTATGGTCACCTCTCTGTCTGTGTGCTCATGATGTATGTGTGTGTGTGTGTGTGTGTGTGTGCACGCATGTGTGTCCTGTGCCCCTGTATGTGTGTGTGTGCTTGTGTGTGTGTGTGTGTGTATGTGTATATCTGTATGCATGTTTGCTTGAGTTTACGCGAGTGTGAGCATGTGCATATACTCTTATAGGTGTGTGCGTGTGCTTGTGTGTTTGAAATGAATGCATGTGTGGCTCAAATGTGCTTGTGAATGTGAATGCACTGGTGTGCTTGCGGTGGTGCCTCTGTGCTCATGTATGTGTGTGTGTGTGTGTGCATATAGGCGCGTGTGTGTGTGTGTGTGTGTGTGCATATAGGCATGTGTATGTGTGTGTGTGTGTGTGTGTGTGTGTGTGTGTGCATATAGGTGTGTGTATGTGTGTGTGTGTGTGCATATAGGCGTGTGTATGTGTGTGTGTGTGTGTGTACAATCTCCATTGTTTGCCCGTTGGATTGGTGATGATGCTGTGTACAGTGTTACAGTTCTGCCTGCTGGATTATGCTGTGCAGACAGTGCAGTGGAAAGTGGATTTCAAATCCCAGGCATGGGATGAAACATGGTGCAGGGTCCAGGCAGGGGATCAAGGGGCTTCTTCTGCCACATATGAAGGCTGAAGCCAAAGCCTGCACAGCTGTGTCAGCAGAGAACCCGCATTACATGTAAATGCATTCTCATTACGGCCCCTCATCCTTTCCTTCAGTGCGGTGCTTCACAAAGAGCGCCACCTCACTACCTCACTCCCTCCAGACCGCAGTCTGAGGTAAGGGGAGTGACCTGTAGACCGACATACCGGGGAGCAAGGAGGAGGAGAATTAATTCAATAGAGATGGGGGCTCAGGCATCTATCATTTACTGACACCTCTCTGCGTGCCCCTGTGAATCTGATCCATTTTAACAGATTAAAAAAAAAAGCGTTCACCGTGTGCGTATGATCCTATTACTTTGAGTGCAGCTATCGGCTTTGACAATCATTTGTTCGCTCGCTGCAGAATTGATGGGGAGCCTGTATGAGGTGCGCCATTTGGAGAAATCCGTTGGCGCATGTGGGTCATGTTGGCTGTTTGGACGAGCGGGAGGGACAGGTTCGGGCCGGTACAGAGGAACGGCACGGAGCAGCGGAGCTCTGGCAGGCCTGGAGGACGCGCTAATGAACGGGGAAGAAAGTGCCAGGCTGGAGCGCTTTCTCCATCACAGCTGGTGTCGTCTCACTGAGAGGCGAACGGGCGAAATTCGGGAGAAAATGCGCCAGTAAGCACTGCGCACGGGGGGCGCTTCAACTGACAGGGCAGTTACACCCACCAAGCATACGCGCTGTTTGAGATGTACGCCGTAGCCTGTGCATCCACAGTAGATACCTCTTGCCAATCAGGTAAAGAATGTCTAAGCCCCGAGTAAAAGAAAGGGAAACTATTCTGTGTTCTAAGCTCTGCTTGCTGTTTAAAAAGGATTTAGTCTGTTTTGATTTTGTAAGCAGAGCAAGACAGCACCGTGGAAATTAGTAAAAGGTACATTTCCCACTGAAAGTTCCTCTTTTACACAGAAAGTGGTCAGTGTGTGGAGCAGCTTAGGAAGAAACCAAAAGCATTATACTCCCACATTTTAGAAGGGAGCACACAAAACAAAAACATTTAAACATTTAAAATATTCTATCTATAAACTGGAGGGTCAAGGGCAGTGGTTAGGCCTTTCATATTATACTGGGGATAAACATATATTCAGCATTTTGGCTAGAAACAGGCTAACCCATGTCAAGCTGATAATAACTAGGAAATTAGAACTACAACACTATGTGTTGATTGGCAGGCCATGTCCAGAACTTGTACTCTTTGCTGGAATAATTGAAATGTTAATTTTCAGTTGTGTGTGTGTGTGTGTGTGCGCTCTGATCATGGTTTATTTGTATGGATGGGCAATACCTTTTCAATGCTCAGCTTTAATGTCTCCCAAAATAGTGGTATGATGGCCATGTTCTAGCATTTTCTGACTAGCTGGCAAATGACTGTTGATAAATGTTGAGCTTTGATAGCATGCATGGTATGTATGCATAACTATGCATTTTGTTTTTATATTTTTAGCTTGAATCAAACACAAACATTGTCTTGTAGCAAAAACACCAACATGTGACATGCATGACTGTGTGTCTGAAAAGTCAAACCCGTAAGCCCTTTTGCTCCGTTTAAATTGATCTCCTTTTGTCCATTGATTCAACTGGAGGATGAGGCTGCAAAGCCAGAGGGCACATAAAGGGCAGACAGGAAGGAGGGACATGGACAATGGACACCTTCTGAAAATCCGACAGTGCAAAGTGCAGGAAGCAGGTGAGCAAACAGAACGCAGCTTTCTCCTTACTTAAGGTCTTTGGAGGAATGGCCAAATTATGTTCCAGAATCAATAACCTACAAATGAACAGCAAAGAATGATGGCTGAGTGCTCTTTTCTCCGACCTTTCTTCTCCAGGATGGTCTGGGGAGGGCAGTGGTGCGGGGGTGGGGGCACCAATTGGGGACGCTGCGAGAATCAAGCATTGATTTCGGCATGAAAACTGTATGCGGTATGCATCACAAGGTGAAAAAAGAGAGAGAAAAAAATAGGACCAGGAGGAAAAGACAAACCCTGAATTTTTACACTCAGAGCTTTTGAAAGTAGATGCAAGCCCTGGTCAGAAATATGTGATAAATAAATATATAAACAGAAGGTGCTTCAAAGGCTGTCGAATTGACTGAAAGATCTGCATGCGCTTGAATGCACCTCACAGCATTAAGTACTCATGGAAAATCTAATATGCCTGCATCAGCATGGACCTCATAGCATCAACATTCCCGTCCAGAGGGAAGATACTGAAATAAATGAAATGAAGATATCAAAATACACTGCCTAACATCTCAGCTCACGATAGATATGATGATATACAGATACATGTATACATTTGCATGAACAATTGCTCTTTCTTTCTCTCTCTCTCTCTACTTCTCTCTCTCTCACTCATGTAGAGACCTATAGAGATAACCTATTCATGCAATGACTTAAGGTGCTGTGGGCTGAAGGATACACATAACGTAGTCTTAACGGCTATACTACCGTATTGCACAATGACTCTGAAATGTTAAATGATGGTGCTGCTCCTGAAGACATGTCAGTGATCCGAGCCATTATCCTGGATTTTTGCAGGTTAGATAGATGAGGGCTAAAATGCTGGACAAACGTTCTATCAGGACAAAATGAGTGTCCAACTCTATGAACCAAAATACAGCAGCTTTTCACATTTTCTTATTCAAAAGCAACATATTTTAAATGTATATGAACAAAGTCCAGAAAACCTATTGTATAAAGACTAAAGTACATTTTAATGCAATCATTTGAAATAAAAAAAACCTTAAAATGTAAATGTGAAGAAAGACACATTTCAAGAGTATTGGTCCGTTCTCCACAATCCCTTCCCTCTGTACATTATGCAATAATTGTGAACTTTCTTGATCTAATACTTGAAAGGTCTTGGTGCCCTTTGTGGATATCACCCTTTCTTCCAAGACTTCAAAAATGATCTTCTTTTCTGGCAGGCCTCATGCTAAGCCAGAACTGCCTCAGGTGGTTATGGGAGAATGAGGCATCATGACACCAAAAATGGGGGGAACTACAATTTTCTGTCACACCATTTGACAGTTCCACCTATTTTTTTTTGCATCATGATACCCTATTCGCCCATCACTTACCTAATATGTAGCATTAATGGAGTTAATGAACAATACACAAGAGACTTCAGTGATGCAATTACATGGATTGTCAGGGACAAATTACTGCTGCACCCATGGATGACATGGACTAATTCCTTACATTGGAGAAAAGGAAAAAAAAAATCAACTCCAAAATCTTTTACTGCAGTTTGATTCAAAGGCCGTTGACCTCTGAGAGAACAGCGCTGCTGTCACAGATGTCAGAAGCGCCTCTTATGACAGCTGGTGCTGGATAAGCGAAATTAACCGTAGACATTGCAGGCATCACATACTCTCAGCCAAGAAGCGGGAGATACAAAGGTTAAAGATGGTGTCTCTGACACTGTAACTACAGCTGACATCCTGTTTCCCAGGGACTGATTCACTGTATTGGGATAAGTCACTCTGCTCTGTGCTGTGCTGTGCAAGAATGGACAATAATTGCAAAATCATGACAGATGGAATAACGCCCCATGAGGACAACGACAAAATAACTAGAGATGAAAAAGAGGGGTGAGAAGAAGGAAAAAGTAGAATGTTAAAAATGATACTGAAGTAGAAGTAGACAGAAGTGCAGTGTTGTAGAGAGTGAGAGGAGTGTTAGAAAGAGAGAGGCAAAGAAAAAAATTGGGAGAGGAAGGAGATGTGGGATATGTGGGATATGGAAGAGATAGAGAGAAGGAGTGGAAGAAAGAAAGCGGCGGAGAGAAGCAGAGCCATTCACATTCCTTTGTGACTACTGTTCCGTGAACATAATACTGCCGTGAAGACTTTGAAATGAATCAATTCCAAGTCCAGCATGAATTTGCCTAACTAGGATTTCACTGCCAGCACCTCATCCCGGCTACACAAAAGATCACCTTTATGGCCACCTTTGCACAATTAGAACGAGGGCAGAGTCCAGCTCACAGAGATTAGGTTGGGGGTTGGGGGTTTGTGGTGGCAGCTGGCATATTGTTACGGCCGAATATGAAGCAGAAGGACTGACACATTACAGTTATATGGGTACAGTTGATTTAGACAAAGATTGACTTACAACGCTGTCATGATGTCATGAAAATATACACTAAGTGCTTATCAGAGGAGCAATGGGAATACTAATTAAATACAGAACAGTTAGTAACAGTAACACTCACAGCGGTATTGTTCCTCACACTGCCGTATACTTTAAGGGGAGATTGATGAGAAGCTCATTCATGTTATGTACCTGGAAAATAAGCTGCAAAGACAGTCTATAAAAAGAGGAATATTTTCTAAGACTCATTTTACGGATGTGTGCTACCATGTGTCCTCTTCACCTTCTCCTTCTTCATCTCCTGAACTTCATGTCATAACGCTATAAAAAGGAAGAGGTATGACACAATATTATCATAATGTATGCAGCAAGTAAAATGTGACACTGACAAATAAATAGCTTATATCACATGCTAAACTATTCTATTATGAACTTGGCACAGGCAACATGATGCAAGTGACACATCAGGAACAGATAATGCCATGAAATAGAACATCATCTCTTTCAATCTGGCCCACAAAATTATGACAAAACAACCAATTTTGTGTGGTGGACTCATATATGTTATGACAGTCATGGTTAGTCTTAACAATTATTCAATTACTTTACACATATCTTGTTCTACAGTATATGTCAATGCCTGTGTGTTTAAAAGTACCACTGGAGATGTTCTTCTTTAGTGGCACCACTTGGCTGCAGGTGCTCAAGCATGACAAGGAGGGTGCTATTGTGATGAGACCAATAGGGGAGAGTTAAGCCAGCCTACCCCATTTTACTTGCTATTGAACCCTGGCAAAACCCAATTGTTGCCTTGCCAATGGGACCTCTAGCCATACCTGGGAATGATGAAGCCGGGAGTTGAACCCCCAACCTCAGGACCTGTAGGCAGCAATTTATCCCACGAGCCACTCAGAGGCACCTCTTGAGGTACTCTTAACACTGTCTATAAGGCATATATAATTATTTGAAAAGTGTGTTCATGAATATGTAGTGACAGGTGAAAAACTATGAAAAATGGATCACTTCATTGAATTATACCAAAAATCTACACAAATCAGTCACATTTGCATCATAATTAGTCATATTTTCCGGGGCTGTTAAAAATGTCATAAGAAGGGGTGATGAAGTTGTTACGGCATGGAAAATGTGTCACTTTAATTGTTTAATCGAATTGTCATTTTCCTTCCATAGCAGCCTGTGGTAGCCATGACTGCTGTGGTTTCTGTGGTTGCTAGTGTAAGGAATTTATGAAGGTTTGCTATGGCTGGTAAACCAATTGATTGCTTTACCTGAATAATATATCATGAGAATGCACAAAACTGCCATTTCAGGTCCATGGATATTTCCATCTTCTATCTCAGAATTCATGTGCCCATACTATGAAATGCTATGTTTAAGCGAAGGGACTCATGATTTGACATTATAACTATTCGTTATGATAAAGTTTGACCCCAAGAATAACTACAATAAATCAGCCCATAGTGATTACTGCATGAGATAGAAGTTAAAGGAAGGCTGTAGTTTACTGGATGTATTGATATTATTTCGTAGAATAAGAGATTTCTCTGAGCTCTAGAGATGTTTTAGAAATTCTCAAATTCTTAAAATCATCTCCTCCTTCCTTAAGTATTCTTGGATATAAGCCAATGACACTTGCTGAATTATTCCTGTTAAGTTTTTATATTTGTTTCCCAGAAGTTCGCCATCCCTTATTTCAATATTCATCTAATATCACTCCTGGGTGAGAAATGTAACTGTAGGCATACTTTTAACCTCTTCCTTGGCGAGCCTTGGAACAAAGTAACTGTTTAGCACATCCGTAATCTTTATTCTTATAAAGCAAAAACTCCATTCCTATTTTCAGTGCATCTGTCCTCCTCTGACTTCCTTTTTCCACTTCAGTATTCAAAACAGAATGTAGGATTACTTTTGCATCCTGGCTGATTTGTTTCTAAGAGAGTATTTTGACCACCCTCATTTCTTTTTTTTTCTGCTTCTTCTCGGCATGCATTTTAAAACATTTAAAATGATTTCTCTGTGAGCTGTCATTTTATGAGCTGTGTTTTGTTGGGCGTTTTAGCGCTCAGTAATGATGTTGTGTCTGCTGCAGCCCTCATTCAGCTTCCAATCCCCTAATAATGGAATTAAAATTCTGCTCTATCATATTCAGTTCCACTAACCACTAAAATACATCAATGCTGTCACCACACAACCCCTGTGGATCAATTACTTCAGTTGTGCAGATTCTATCACGGTTTCAAATGATCAAATCCAGAATTACATTGCCTCTAGCAAGGAAGTTAACAAATTACATTTAAAAAAAAATAACATATACTTGCCTGTAATTTCAGCTTGAGAATGTCATACATATCTGCCATTTCAGGGCACCTTAACATGTTCAAGTTACGTTAATGAAAGTAGTCATGTTTAGTGCACTGTCACATATCCTTTGCATATATTGAGTGCTTGAAGCCTGTGGCTCATAGACATTGCCAGGTGTTGAGCCTCTTCACTGATGAGTTTTTTCTTCAGCATATCAAACACACGTTCACAGTGATTTAGATCAGCTGAATAATTTAGCCAGTCAAGAATTTTCAGATTTCTTTGGCTTTGAAAAGACTTGATGCTTTAGCTGTGTGTTCGGGATCATTGTCTAGCAGTGGGATAAAGCTCCATTCATTGAGTCTGGAGGCATTTGCTTTAAAGAAGATGTTTCTGTACAGTTCAGAATGATTTATACTACTGTTTTCACAAGTTACGTCATCAATGAAGACAACTGAGCCGGTGCGTGTGGCAGCCACACATGCCCAAATCATAAGACCCACAGCACTATGTTTCAAACCTCTGGGTCTTTGGCAGTGCCTTCTGGCCTTCACACTTTGCTCTTGCCCTCTGCGCTTCAACCACAGGTGAATTTCTTGATTTCTAATGAATGGCTGCATTCCAAACCCTGTATATGTTTTTTTTTTACATTCTTACTAAAGTGACTGGTAAGCCAATGTTCCCAATGTTCTGACAACCATAGAAAAGTAGTTTTATTTCAATTAGAGTGAGAGGAACTCTTTACACACTGACAGCAGGGCAAGGCAACACTGTCTACAAACTTTTGAGTGAACAGCTGCTTTACAAATTTTGCAAGTTATGAGCACATATTTTAGCTGACTAATAATATGTCAAGAATAAAATGTTAAGAACTTAAAGCTACCTCATGCATACATCCTCAAAAACAGTGATTTGTCTTTCTGAATTTTTTTACTGATGGTGTATTGAACATCTTTTGTCACTAAACTTTTCCAGGCAGTAGGAAGGCCAGCAAAGATTGCACAATTTACTCATCCTGACATTCTTCAACTGTATGTCATATTCACCACTTCGGTTGCTTGCACAGTGATCTAAAAATTAACATGTACCCTCCTTTCAAAAGCTATTTCCCATGTGCCATGACATATGATTTTTCATAGGACTAAGCTACAGTTGCAATGTAAATATCCTACCTGCAAAACTACTGAGAAAGGGGAGAAGTAGTTGTTACATTTCCTACAAGCTCTGTGAACTCCTACACCACCTCCCTTTGCTTTGGTGTTTATTTGAGCACTGAGGTTTGCACTTAGGTTTGGCTGGAGTGGGCCTTTCAGAACTCGGTTCCTGTTCTATAGCCCCAACATTGTCATGGGGATTTAATTTGGTTTCCATGTCGCATGTTCCAAGGTCTGCTGTACAGGAGAGAAGAGCCCAGACCCTTAAAACAGCTCTGCCTGGTTGCAATTCTGACCATGAAAAAGCCCCCGCTGTGCGTTTGTGTGAACTATTCACCAACTTCAAAGAAAGCAAAGCCTCGCTGCAGCACTGAGTGCAAAATATTAGGCGAGCAAAATTGCAGTCAGGTATCTGCTGGATTTCACTATATGCATAACTTTCTTAGAAAAACATGTTTTCAGGTCCCTTGCTGGTTTCTGAATAATGAAAAGGTTGTCATGACACCAGTGACATTCAGAATGGGACAAGCTTCTTTATTTTCACTCAAGCTACTACAACTCACTAATGCACAGTTCAGTAGAATGAATTTTCAGACAACATTAATGTGCTTTTGAGTTTATTGTGATATGAAAAGTTGTATAAAGGAACAGACGTTTGATCTTGGGCTTGGTGTCCGAGGGGGCAGCTTCATCCTTCAAAATTTTTGAGTGAGGTGAACCCCCCACTGGACCACTTGAAGAGAAAGAGAAATACAGAAAAAGGGAGTAGACATGAAGGTGGAGATGGGGAGGGGGAGGGATGCTGGAAGCAGGGTGTGTGATGGGAGATAAGGTACGTGGCAATTTAATACCTGCAGAGAAAACTGGATTGGACAGACAGAGGTATTTGAATGAGGGGTTGTCTGAAAATACCTCTCCTGAACTTTTGTTTGAACAAACTCCATTAACAGAACTGATGAGTAGGATGCATAATGTGTACCTCATAAAGTGCAGTACACACAATAGATCCACTCTTGAAATCCGTTTGTCCGGACATCTCTCTGCATATGAAGGATGCACCTCAGCTCAAATCTCCTCCTTGCCCTGATTTCAAGAACAAAATTAGTAATTAGTTTTCAGTTAATGAGAGTGTTGTTATCCATATTTTGATCTTCCCTTGAGAAGAGATGTGAGATAAAAAACAAACATTGTGCATGTGTCTGCATGGTTTGAATGACAAAAACTATTTTAGAGTAAATTAACTTGAGTGTAAGCATTTATTTAATGTATGAATAACTAATAACTCTGGTCCACAGACCAGTGTGCATATATGTTAGAGAAAGTTAAAGGGCAAAAAAAGAGAGGAAGACAGTCCAGATTTTGGACCACACATCTGGCAAGAACTCCTGAAGACATACCAAAATCCCAGGGTCTGCAGTGAGAAAAACAGGGAAGGCTGGTTGGGACATGAATCAGAGGTCTGCTCAGTAGGGGTTTTGTGGCTTGGTTGATTACAATTCAGTTAAATTCAGGTGAGGACAGAAAAGAGGGAAAAATTAAGGCAGACACAAAACCCAGGGACTCGCTGGAGGCTGGAAACACATGGTAAAGCCGCTGCTGTGACAGACGTGGACATGATGTGCCACCAGGACCTGTCACTCACACTTGTGCTGCTTTCTTTATCAGAACTGCCTCATACCCATTCCCTGTGCCTTCTGGGTAGCTACCACTATGTCAGTTCACAGTTTTAAGCCTAATGGCTCTTGGTGAAAAAGTTGTGTTACAGACTGTTTGGGGTGAACTGCCTCAGTAATTATTTCCAGTTCTGTTAGATTTGGTGTGATCACCCACCCAGTCACTGGAGGTGATTTAGACTCTGATAAACCTCTTCTGTGAAGACACATTCAGTGGAATTGGTAATGTAACATTTTGCTTATCTGCATGATATATCAATAATGCTATCCAAAAAGAAATTAATTCATAATGCATTGAAATATGTCATTTTGTATCTATACACGTTTATTTAATAAGGGTGTCTTTACTGTTTTTGTGTAGGACATTAATATAAACATACTGTGCCCAATGGCATCAGCCTGTTTCATGAGATGATATTTATCACATTCTGTTTATCCTCCCACTGACATCACCTGTGATAAATGAGACTTATCTATTCGCTCAGTGTATGAACTATGAATTGTGAGTTTTCATGTGTTTTGACTGGCTTCTCTGTTATGAATAAAGAAAGTACTGTGATTGCATGCACTATGTATGTATGGACTGTGTGTGCATTATGGTTTCATGTACTGTGCATGTACTGTGATGGCACTGTGGCTGTATGAACTAGTGACTATTTTGCTTTGCAACTAAGTTTTTTCCATGAGGTGTGGCAGAGAAAAACTGTAAGCCCATACAAGAGGCAAACTATATAAAAAGAAACACATATCACAATTGAAATACTCATATAAAAATTGTTATTTGAAATACTGCTGTCATGGCTCTTTAGATGGTGGTTTATTGCATGCTCAAAGAGAACATATAATAAAATACCAAATTAAAACTGTATTCTGAAATTAATACCAAAAATTGGACATCTTGACAATTACTATAAGCCATTTCCAAATCACATAAAACACAATTAAAGCTTTTCCAAGCTTTTTTCCATAAAGATTGCATCCACCATTCAAATTCAGCAGCTCCTGCAGGCTGATAAGGCACAGCACAGTTGGGTCTGAGTCCAGCAAGTTTTATTTGGTTTAACTTATTTTTGGTAAGGGAGTAAGTAAAATGTAACCTAATTTTATGGCTGTCTTGGGGACAATAGAATCAATTCTACAATGATCTGCTTCTCCCCCACAGAATTGTAATAGTAATTTATTTCTGCACAATCAGTGAGATTGTAGAGTTTCTAAACCACTGGTGGGAAACACTGCTAAAGCTGAGCTGCATTATCCTTCAGACCAAGCAATATGTTTGGTTAATTTACTTGTGAGTCTCAAGCAAACATTACTCAGTGGATTGATTTGTGTATTGAATCGATCAGAAGTACAGCCCAGAGCTCAGCTAATGTAACTCTATCTTAACACTGGATTGTAAAAGTTTAACTTAAAGTATCCAAAATATGGTGTCATACTTCATCGAGACGTTTGTGAGCGCTGTCTTGTTGGCAGGGAAGCTAAATGGACTTACAGCTCCATTTTCAATGTCTATGCAGCACCTCACATCTTACCTCTGCAAAGGTGCGCCTAGCTTCCAGAAAGATCTCTGCTCAACCAACGGAAATATTCCAAGAGCACATGATAATATTATAATTTCCCTTAACTTAATGTAGTGATATTAGTATTCCTGAAACATATTTCTTGTTTCTCACATGTTCTGTCAAACTTACAGAAAATGAAACACTTTAACTGTAACTCACTGCCAACATTCAATGTGAGCTATTTTTTTCATGAAAAAATGAGGATAACGTGCACTTCAAATACATTCTAAGAAATATTTCATTTTAATCACTGTAGCGTTCTTTCTGACACTGCAGATAAACCTAGCATGAATGATCATCCACAATTAAATGTAATTTTAACCGGAATAACAAAACTGAATGCTTCTAAAGTCGATTCCACAATGTGCCATGTAAATATGCACTGTATAATTGTCTAAAAAGGGTCAAAATAATAGGCTTTCAGGCATTCTGCCTCCAGTCCAGTAATCTGAGATGAAGAGGGTGATGATTCTTCTGAAAGAGTAATTGTGACTTCCTCGCTCCCTCACTTAGAGGTGAAGGTGACTGACCTTCAAGACCTCTGCTCTCTGTTCCGAGTATATTTTTGGCACTTGCACTGCTCTTATAAAACGGTCCACAGCAGCTTAAAAAAGCATGCCCTTTAAATATTCATTACCATGGCTGTATCTTTCAGTTGGATCAATTATTAAATATTATTTTGCTCCCATTCAGCTTGTTTTTAACAGTAATAAATGTTGTCAGATCAACACAGCCATTTCTCCAAAAATATGCTTGCTTTCAGGCTTGTGCATTAAAAATTAAAAATGCAGCCATCACAATGTGCCAGGACAGAACTGGGACATTTATAAGGTCTTTTTCATTAGGCATCTGCATACCAATTGCATATTCAACAACAATCTCAGGATTCGACAGAGCTTATGTCTTTATTCTGCTGTACTACAAGTCTATCAGTATGGTAACGTTTATTATACATCTTTATTTCAATAAATAATGTGCATGTGGCCTCCTGCAACTCTTTGTTCCGTCACAGCAAGGGTGTGCTGAATAACAATAATGAAGTGATGCTTTTGCCACGCGTCTGCCAATGACTTGCCAGTTGTATTGTAAATGAGACAAGCTCATACTTATACCATAGTGTATTATTTGGAAAATGTTACAGACTTGTTTGTTATATTACAAAATGTTATGAAAAAGTGATGTCTGATCAAATGCAATGTATGCAGCTGGCCTTTAAATCTCAGGTTTAAATGACAAGACAGCAGAGCAGGTCCAGATCAGGAACAGCTACCGGTACTTCTAATCTGTGAGACAGGGAGCAGCTGTTCCAGTTTGAATGAAGCTCTGTTTTCCTGTGGTTTAGAGCTACAGACATTGACACTGATGCAATGATTGTAACTCCTTTCTGTAGACGTAAATATTCGGACCTGTAATGTTATTTTAATAGGTGGGTCGATGCACGGTGTTTAGACAGCAGCACCTGTGCATTCTGTGCTGGCTGTGACTGCTTTGTTGGTGATGTCATCCACAGAAGCCTCAGGGAGCCAGCGTGATTTGCGCAGGCTGAGTGAATGACCGGCCCCACAGGTTGGGCTGCAGTCTCACCACTGTAAGCGTTGTAAAAACAGCACACTTCTGAGCTGTATAAACTGCTCACCTTTCTAGACAGAGCCAATATTTCCGATCAATCCCATCAATTTAGGGCAGGTCTGAGGTGACGGCAGCAATTTGCGCATAAACGCAGGGAAGTGGTTGAATTGTGAGAAGAGGCATGCGTTTGATGCATCGCAGCTTCTCTGAACCACCATCGCAGAATCTGAGCCGAGTCTGGCTTACGCTGTCTTGGTGTGTCTAGCATTGCTGCAGTAAGTGCTACTCCCAGACACTCCCAGGAAAGAGTCCCTGGAGATCTCTTCAGATTTGCCTGTCTGAGAGTCTGAAACTAATGAGGGACTGGCACATCTCAAGGAGTGCTTATTCCAAGCACAGCAAAAGAAGAAAGGATTAAATGAATAAAGTAGATAAGAAAGTGTCCCCTCACATTGCTCTGCACCTTTGTATCTGCATTTTGGTTACAGCCACAATCAATTTAAAAATGAATAAAATGTTTATCTGCTGCACATCTTCCCTTGCTGTGGATGGTAAGCAAACCCACAATGCAGAGCCAGTGGCGGGCTGGCTTATCTACCTGATGAACTGAGCATGCAAAAGGGATGTTGTAGTTGAGTTACAGTGCAGGGATAATGATATTGGAATGAACAAGAGTAAAAGCAAAACCAATTACAGAATGTTTGTGCCATTTCTGCTTTGTCATCCACTATTACAGCAATGCTACCCATTCCTCTGACAGAGCACAGAAATAAGGTAATTGATTCATTTAAAATAATTGCACTTTACTGTAATTTAAAGACCAATTACCTTGAATGAATTGTTTAAGGAACACACATGCTTCATTCAGATGGCCAGATAATGACCCCGTCCTACCGCTTGGATTTAGCCAGATGTTATGCAGTAACCTTGAGAGTGTTGAGCACTGTGACCTTTTCTGCTTAACTGTAATGGAATGCAAATTAGGAACAGAGCTGCTTTGGTCTGTTTTACTGCCTTTGATGACAAATGTCAAAGTGGCACAGAAAAAATTTCCACGGCACAAATTCCTGCATCCCTATTTTTTAAAATGCTTTTTATATTTCTGTTTGTTTTAGCATCGTTATAATTCAATGTCTTTCATAAAGGGGACTCTAGTTTCTGAATGAAACTAATGTGGTGAATGAATGTGCACTAGATTCCAATTTTAACATGAACTGAATCTGGTTTGCATTTAAAAAAAAAAGTGCATTAAACACCTTGGAGGGGCTGCAGGTTCAGTCCAGCTGTGATTCTGCTTTACAGCCTTAGCTGTATTAAATACACTGCTATCTTACAGAGGAACAACACTTCTCAATACTAAATACTGCTTCTGTTTGTTCGAGGCTGACATGTCCTACAATGGCATTGCTACTGTCACGAATCGGACACAATTTTAAGGGAAAATTGGAGGAATTACAAGCTAAGAATAGCATAAGCAAGAGCATTTGGAAATTAAGTCTGGTAGACACTCCTTTGTTTCCAAGCAGATGAATAATATGATTACAATAATAAATATAATTAGGTAAAATTGTGAAATGTGAGAAAGACGGTTCTTGGATGCACTGTCTTACTGAATGGCGGAGCCGCTATATTGCACAGAGCTCTTTGTGTGGTGGAGCCTGTTTCGCATGAGTGGGCTGAAATAAATGCGTGATTATCACCCATCCATTTTTCAGAAGAAAATGAGAACATTGTGTTTTGAATAGCTGAGGGATTTTTATACTTTAAAAACCTGAACTGGATAACATCTTGTTTTTTTTCTTCTTTTATTTCAAAAGAGAGACCAAAAAAAAAAAAAAAAATCAAACAAAAAAAGTTATGGTTAAAAAAAATGATGTTTTCATTTTCATTTCAGACTTCTTAATGCCAGTGCCACAACTATCATGTGTAATCCAAAGGAGAGTCTTTGATAAATGCAATGCAAGTAGATACAAGTGGTTTATTCACTATCACATCTCCTGCTCTGCAACAATGGGAAAATTTTGGGGAAAATTATATAGCATAAAATTATCCAGACCTTGAGGTCTTCACCATGTAATTTTCTCTGGATAAGTCGCTCTGGATAAGAGTGTCTAATAAATGTAGTGTAATGTAATCTTTAATGTCATTTTTGAGAAATAGAACATACAAATTGATGTGCACAAATAGAATTTCTGAAACGTAGGACAGGAAAAGTGGGAATAGACTGCATTATTAAATGATACATATTAATTCCTCTCATACCCTGCAGGTGTTAATTATTATAAAATATGTTTTGATTCGAAATAACTTCTCAAATGAAAAATTTCTGTTATGTCTGTTATCGGAGACACAGGTAACATGGGATCTCACTGAGCAGAGACAGAGACATTATCCAGTCTTGGCGTAAAAATACACTCACCTGCTCAGTACCCGCTACACTACTGTAGATAACAGTGGTCACTCATTAAAAACACGGCCTGCGATGCCCACAGCCACAAATATTCAGTCTTTGGATTTCAATGTCACATTGTAATACCGAGTGAATTCTTAGAATGCTCTAAACTCTTCTCAGATGTACGAGGTAGTAAGTGTATTATAATAGATAGAGAGCTGAGCCCTTGAGCAAGGTACTTAACCTGAATTCTTTCAGTAAAAGATATTTTTACATAAATGGATTTTATGTAAAAAAAATGTAGACTGTGCAAATCTCTCTGGATAAAAGTGTCTGCTTAATGCCTTAAATATAAATGTAATAGACAAAACATTACAATACAGTCCTCGGAAAGACCAAGGTCATCATTCTATCAACATTTGTTCTTATTTTTTACTTACAACCAAATTAGAATAATGTCTTCTGTTGAAAAGGATTGTTTTGTGAATTGATTTTTGGGATTTTTTTCACTTGCCACAACGTGCTGGTGAAGGTGAAAAATGAACATTTGCGTTTAATTGTGAGCCAACGTTAAGGATAAATGTCAGTTGAATCACAGCCAATATGTTACATATGGTGAACTGTATCATGCAAAATACTGCTAGAGATGAAGGATGTTATTTCAGTTCCTTAGAAGAGGCATAGCAGGGATGGAAGTAACGTGGTGGGGAAGTGAACAGCATATGCCAGGGTAAGCAAACACAGGCACTGTATGTGAACAGCAAACACAAAGCGCTAGTGGGAATAGCTCAAATGCTCATTTAAAGACAATATGGCAGGCTTCCTAATTGGCTGGCGCTCTGCATTTCCTTCGCCAAAAGAGGGGCCAGCGGGCCACAAGGTGTCTGATTGTTAATGCCAATATAATGTTAGACATGACAGCGCTACTACCACATCAATATAATGGCCTATCTCAAGGCAAACAAAGAACCAAAACTAACTAACTAACTAACTAACTAACTAACGAACTAACTAACTAACTAACTAACTAACTAACTAACTAACTAACTAACTAACTAACTAACTAACTAACTAAATAGATAGGTCAGCAGATCCATCATCCATGTATATGTATTTTACTAAAACAGTTCTGCCTCTTGTTTTAAATTTGTGGTGGAATATGTCTTTTCATCTTTGTAAGTGCCATGAAAGTTTCAGTTTAAATAAGTTGCAGACATTTTTCTTGAATAGGGGCAACGTGTGGGAGGGAGGGGGCTTGAACATCATCCTTGTTAATGCGCTTATTATGAAACCAGTAAGTACTTTCATAAGATCCAAAACTCAACGTTTTTCAGTTGAGACTGTAAGTGTCAAATATTTCATTTCTAAAAGAAATATGCTATAATGTTCAAAGTCATTTTGCCTCACAAGAAAACATGGGATCTAGATTTTGAACTGAATGTCTTAGATCAACTGAAAGGGATGAAATAAGATCACAGTACATTCCTATGTAATACTCGTTATGAAATCATACTTCTCTATGAGGACACCTTTGAATTTTGTGTCACAAAAACATCAATCTACCTGGACCATATTTTATCAAAATGTGTAATTCCAGAAACACATTGGTCTTCCATGGCAGCCTTTTTTTACCCTGTGAAGTTTGTGTAAAGTTGTTTCTTTCACAGACTGGTTACCATCTCATTTATTTCACTATGCAAGAAAAAAAAAAAACATCTCTTTGTACAGCGGTTTGAACAGAATGCTTTGGCTCCAATGGGACGTAAAGTTTCGTGGTTAAAAAAACACTGATCGTATCTGCTGAAACAGAACTCTTAAGCAGGTGAAATCACTCTTGTCATTGAGAATGAATAAATGAAGCTCATGAGCAGGCTCGGAGAATAAATTGAAGTATTATAGGATTTGACATCCCTGGCAGTCTGTGGATCATGGGCAACTCCTCCAGCAGGCTTTTAGAATCTATCATGCCACTCTGAATGAAATCGGGGGGCTCCTTCAGAACATTGAATAAAAAACTTTATTTATTGTTATTCAATATTCACATCACGCACTTTATCTGGATCTATTAAAAGCGTGATCTGTGTGAGCAAGGGTACCGAAATAGTAACAAGTGTTAAATAAGTGAAATAGTAATAAGTGTAAAGTACATATTAATGTAGTTATTTAAATTATTTTCTCGAGATAGCAAGACCTCAGAGATTACATTGTATAATACTGTTTTTGCACAATATAATTCCCCATATTCATTATTTTAATATGACTGGATGTCATTTGGCCATAATAGAAAGATGAATCATCTGTATTACTGCTGTCTTATGTGGCCTATGGGTATTACCAAACTCATATTAATATTATTTACATTTATGAAATATCATCTAGAAAATTATAACAAAATCGGTCCTGCTAATTATAACATACAATCAGAAAAACAGAAGTAAAAATGGACATTATCGTACACATATAACGAAACAGAATTGTTCCCTATGGTTCTAGGGAGCAAAATCGCCAATGTTCAAATCAGAATGTACTATCAGAATGTTAAATGTATTCTGATAGAGTAGGGTTAGGGTTAGGAGTATTTTGTTCTTAAATTAAGACTAGGAAGTGTTCAGAGCAGTTATATATTACACATAATAATAAAGTATGTGTATTATACAACTAATATTAAAACATCAAATCATGAAGAATAAAAAATGCTTAATATTCAAGTCAGGCTTTCCATGTAATAGCATCCTGTTTCTACAAAATAAATAAAATGCGCAACACAGTTATGTTTTGATTATAATAACTTGCATATCTTAAACTGCACTATATGGCCTAAGGCAAGGCCTGTCTCTGAACTCTCCAAAGACTTGCTGTTGTGTTAGACTTTAATATACATCTTCTAACAATGAGGAGTGACATCTCTGACAACGACAATATCATTTTTTTCGGTAAGCAATATACTCAGAGGGAAACATATGCTTAGCTGAATGTCTCATTAACTGTATGCCTTTCAGACTGTCTTTCTGTCTGTGGTTATTGTCTAGACTCTGTATTCCCATTGTTTTCCATTCAAGGCTGTGAGTACAGAGAGTATAATCATTTAATTACTGTAGCTTATTAATTACTGCTTGCTCCTGTCTTGTAGGTAATTTGGCTGTTTTCTGTTTTAGAAGTCATCGCTATGAATTCCCCGGTCTCTCTCCTGGGCTCTGAAATTTCTTACCATTCTTTGTGCAGTCCATACAAATTCTTAAAATTGGGTCACATTGAAGATTTATATTTTCCTCTGCCAGTAAAAGTAAAGTTTTTCCTCTTTTCTAAGAAAAAAAGAAAACACCGTAAGTAACAGAAGGAAAGGAGCATAGACATGCTGGAGTCTGGTCAGAATAGCTCAGAATGGTTCCTTTCATTTCTCAATTCCTGCCTTTTTGAAAAGGAGTGTTTTAAAAGAAAAAAAAACTCCTATTAGACTCCTAATACACAACAAACAAAAGTAGCAAATGGTAGCAATAAAAAACATTCTTTATTGCTTCTAACATTGATTTTCCATTGCATGTTTTGTTTAGTTCCACTGGTGCGGGACATTGGAGTGGAATGGATTTCAGTGGTGGAGCATATCTTTGAGGTGTAGTTCTTTGCATGTAACAGAATGGATCAGGGAATAGCTGTGAAATGGTTCTCCTCTGGGAACGGAATTTCATGCTGTGTGATAGGTAGGTAGCAGATCAGCATATGTATTCATGGCAATATTTCTCGCTATATGTAAATAGATCCGGATGCATTTTGGATTTATTGTATAAATTTTATCAATAAATCTTGCAATCAGAAATTTTTTGAGTTACATAGTTATTTATACGTTAATGAATAAGTTATTGCAGCTTCATCAATATGAAAAGAATGGAGGAAAATAACCTTTCCATTATTTATTCTCTCTGTGTTTTTGGTTAAGAAAACGTTAGTGTGTCCTGAAAATGCAGTACTAGCTTGGAAACATATCTGTTCAGACAGCAAGCAGCGCCCTGTTCACTGTTTCTAAGTGAGTAATTATCAAGTGCCACTTCCCTCTTCAGCCTAATGCATTTTACCTTTACTTTCACCTGTCTGATCTTGTACAGGTCAGGGAAAGTTGCAGGTGTTCCTTGCAGGTGCCACTCACATTAGAATATGTGTTGAAGCTAAGCAATAGTTACTCACATTCACATGCACAGCTTCACGCAACGTAATCCCTATCTCGCGTGGCATATCTGAACAAAGTGAATCCTACAACCTTCAGCTGTTCTAAGCTTTCAACGGGCACACACTTAGCCTGGTGATGATTACTGCAGGCAGGACTAGCTCATGGTGTGGTTTTTATACTTTCTGAGCCAGTTGTCATCCATGAATGACTGCAACCTCCCCAAATACGACAGTTTGAAGAGAGATGAGAGACATAAAGAAAATTTAAGTAATACAATGTGTACATTTGAAAATGAAAGTTTAACACGGATTGAAAGTTAGGGATGATATTGATGGTGTGGAAATTGAGTGGGTGCCGGCTGACCGTAGTTTGATGCACCTGGCTGCTCTCATCACAACTTAAACTTTACGGTCAACTGACCAGTAGTTACTCCCTGCATGACAGTTCTAGTCAGGTTGCATGATACATGTCCCAAAGAAAGAAATCTGGAAAAGTTTTGTCAGCCCCACAAAATTCCCTCCCTGCATTGTCTCTTAACATTAACTCACTCTCCGTATGACATACCCATGATGCCACTGCCAGGAGCTCCGTTTGACATATGACCTAGTGAGGGCGGAATGCGAATGGTCCATCCAGCAGGTAGTGCAGTGGTGAGCAGCCACAGACGGTGTGAAATGATTAAAAACTCACAACCCCTGATGCCCCAAAGGGGGGGGGCAGATGGGTTTGGACTGTAGGACCAGGAGGTACCAGATTTTTTCCAAGGGAGTGACCAGATACCCAAAAAAGAAAAAAGAAACAAAAAAAGAATAGTACATTTAGTCAATTAACAAACCAAATAGCACAGATAGATGGCATCGGGTCACGGCCTATGGAGGAGAGGAGAGGAGAGGAGGGGAGAGGAGAGGAGGGGAGAGGAGAGAGGAGAGGAGAAGAGAGGAGGGGAGAGGAGGGGACAGGCGCACTGAGCATTTCCTTGGGCAGATGATCACTTTTTGACCTGAAGCAGAGGGGACATGCTGTAGCTCAATAGTCCACACTGCAGAAGCTTGCCCTGCCTCAGGTAGGATACTGTTCAAAGCCGTGGACTGGGATGTTCATTGATCGCTGCTTAATCCCACAGCAAGTGTGCAAGGTAGCATGGACACAGCTTGGATGCATTTTCTTTCTTTGTTTTTGTAGGAAAGAGCAAAATAGTGTGTGAGACAGAGAGGCAACATTTCAAACCAAACATGCTTTCTGATGTCATTTGAAGAAATACTCTTCATGGAAATGGAACGTATGGACGCTGAAGTTTCCAAAGCTAATTGGAAATCTTCCCTGTGCTCAGTTACATTTCTCCATTTTTTTGGCAACTCAATTTCTCAGTAACTTTATGAAGACAGTAGCTACCATCCATTGTCGTAAATTCCAGGGGGTGTGTAGGGGCCCACAAACAATCTTTGAACCAGCAAACCTTGCACCTAGCCCCTTTGTTACCTACTTGACCCACATCTGTAATACATGCAACAACTTTGCGTTACTGCACATGGAAAAATCATCCTAGGAGGAAGTCAGAGAATTTATTTTACAGTTTTACCCTCTCAAAAAAACTGTGATTCGTCACACAGAAGACTGTGACTGTAATGGCTGCTCAGGGAATAAGTGACCTTCACTACAAATAATAACTGAGTGAATGATGTAAATGAAAAGTGCAGCTTGCATTGCATGTCACACCATCTGTGAATACAGCCATCCACTTTGTTGGTTTCTTCTTGGGATGGCTCAGGTCAGTCATTGAACCGTAGTCTATTTTATTTAAAAGAAGGGCCATGGAAGCTTTGACACAAATCATCATGACACTTAAGTCAGTACTCAGTTTTGTGTTCCTAAACATCAGAAAAATAACTGTCAACATGTCACTGTCACACACTTCTGCTTTCTTTGTGTTATGTCTTACTTATCTAAATTCTGAAAACACAGCGCTGTAGACAATCTGAAACTACCGACAGTTCAGAAAAAAAAGAGTTTAGATCCATACTGAAATGTTCTGGTTAATAGCCCTGGATTACCCAGACAGCGTAATTGCGGCACAATCAGCGCAGCGGTCCTGACCTCTGCTGATGAACTGAATTAATGGGCTCTTTCCTGGGTGAAGCATCCTGCTGTGACAAGAATCTGACCCACTACAGCTGTGTGTCCTTTTACCTTCATCCCCGAGGAGCCTGTCATAGAGGAGATGTGATTGATGCTGTCCTCCTTGCACTCAACCCAATTTTCCACTCAACCCCACTATCCCAGCCTTGATTTTTTTTGGCTAATCATGCTAATCTAATTACAGCTCCTGCAATCCTTCAAGTGTCTGCTGATAAATCTCACTTTGCCTCCTGCATTCTCCTTATAGAAGGCCAACTTCTTGATTTTAAATCAGTAAATAAAGTACACTAATGATGAATAAATACATTCTGATGAAATATCAGTAAAGTATAATTTATGATGCAATATTTGTTACATTTCTTACAGAGTTTTTTTTAACATTTAAGTTAGTTATTTCCTGTATTTCCCTTTGAGAGCTAACAGCAATCCCCAAAAAATCCACTGGCTATGACAATGTCACCATGCCAACTCAGAGCGGAATAACCATAGAGGCAGAACTGTAAAATCATTTGTTTAGCTGGGGCAATAAACATGCCATAGCATGATAAAGGTACCTTACAGTTCAAAGATCTGCATATTTAATGTAGATGAAATATAGATCAGATTTCCCTGAATGTAATTAATAACAAAGGGAACAAACCTCAGCCAATGTCTTGCAATTTGTTATTGCATGTGAGCTGCATGACTTTGGTGAACACAGAAAAACCACACCAACAATGATAGATTACCAGACAACAGTTCACCAGAAATATTGAGCACTCAGTCTATAGTCCTTTGTTATATGGTTTGTCCACTTCCTAGACTCCAAGTTGTTCTCTCCACTTCATATGAATGCTCTCCTTCAATGAGTGTCTGGCCCGTCCTTCCAGGCACAGCTTTCTCCTCATTTCATCTGTGCCCATAAAACCGATGAGTGATGATGCACGACTTCTCCAACAACTTCCTGAGCAGGCCACATTTGTAATGTACACAGGAAATTATGTCATGCCATGTGGGAGATTGGTTTAGAAGAAAGTCAGAAAATTGACATTTCTGGTCCATTTATTAATACTTCAACTGATGTAAATTTTCAGAACATTCTTGCAAAAATGTTCAAGCACCAGAATTTGGTATATACTTAAAAAAAAAAAAAAAAATTGTGATGTGTCAAGTGGGCTTTTAAAATGTCCAGTAGACTGATTGCTTTTGTTTGGACTAAAACAAGTGTTCCCCATCTTTTGTATTGCAGCATATAATATCTGCAATTCTGAAATACTTGGGTAGACAATGTAGACATTGTTTCTTTAAAAATTTTTCGGTACAGTGATAAGTCTTGTCTACAGAATATAACTGTACCTTAATCGTATGAAATATTACATTGTTTTATTTATGTTCTAGAGTGCAGGTAGATTCTTTTATCATTTCAGGTTGTCGGGACCAAAATGCCAACATCTTATGGAAGCATTTCCTTATTCCACAAGCATGGGAGAACCATCTCCTCCAATAAAATCCCACATGTGGATGAGCAGAGATCCCACAGAAGCCTTGCTTACATTGCCAGTTTCGTTCATCTTTTTGCCAGAGGTTGAACAGACAGAGCCCGTCTTTCACTTGTGTTTAAAATCACCTCTGTTCCTCTCCCGCCCTTTGCTTCATCCAGTCTGCACTGAGACTGTCCCCAGGATTGGAGAGGACACACGCAATGGCAAATATTTTGCGATGTCGGCACTTATTTAGCAAAATGCTCTTAAGGGGCCATTGGATCTGAAATCTGAGGTATTCCTGGGTTTTTTCCACTGGTGTTATGAGACATGACATGGTAGACATGGTATTTTCTTACTTTTCTCAAAAAGAAAACTGTAGCAGGATATAAAACAGGGAAAATGATAACTCATACTGTCATTTAATAAAACCAGCAGAGTGGACTCACCACAGCAGAGATATTATACACTTTGAAATTTTAATAAATGAGAAAATACTGTCCCCTGTTACTGGTCATCAAAAATGAGTGTTACTAGTTGTAAATATACATGTCTCAGGGATACAGTACAAATGTATTTTTATTTGGTATTTATTTTTGTATTTCAGGATGAGAGCAGAGGGCATTGTACTTTTAATAGAATCAAAGCGAATGCAGGAATGAATCAATCACACACTGTATGCATCGTAGACATTGCTGAATCATTTACAGTGACGTGCATTAGAACACTGTTCCCACGCTGCCTTTTTGTTTTTTATTTCTATTATTATCTCTGTGTTTGGTGTCACATCTACGGTGTGAAAAATAGCACAAGCTAATGCCCACATTAGCTAGATGAGTCATGTGAGTGGCCCCTTCCGTCTGAGTCTGTGGGTGAGGTTTGCTTTACCAAGGTTTAGTAATGCAGTTCAATTTGGGTAGAGCATAATAATACATAATATGAAATTATTTATAATGGGAGAAACTTAAAAAAATGGATTTGATATGCATCCACAATGATGTATTTCAGGACTAAATGATAATCAGTAGGTTTTTATGTGACATTTTTCTGTGACTCTAACTCACAATATAATTATCTTGAATGGTTTGGGAGCATTCATAACCTTTCATAACCTTTATATATTTAACAAATTCATAAACAAATATCAAAAGCAAATTATTAAGTCCTAATTTCTAAAACATTTCTGTTAGGTGGGTTTACAGCTAACAACTGATATGTCAGGGGCAGCAGGCAGACAGAAAGACTAAGACAGGGCATGCCAAAGAACAGTCATGTCCTTTTCCTGAAATGCAGGCTTATATATGCGCAGGCACTGGTGAGAACACCTTTCCTCAAGGCTAATGTTCACACAGGACCCGGTACCGCCATCTCACTTTGCTTGTGGGGTACTTCACAGTCCCAGTGAGGGTTCTTCTGGTGGCGTTGAGCTGCTTCTCTTCTTTCGCCTCTCCATCCCTCCTCTGGCAGTTAATTTTGAGTGATTAGAGTGGAATTAGAGAAATCTGGAACTTTGCTCAGCCTTCGATGGGCAGTCTGCTGTGAGCATGCTCCTTTTTAATAGGGTTCATATGAAAAGAGGGGAGACAGAATAATGGAATGTTCTGTCCCTGTCCCCCCACCTCTGTGTGTGTGTGTGTGTGTGTGTGTGTGTGAGAGAGAGAGAGAGAGAGAGAGAGAGACCAAGGCCAGACCAGGTGCATGCCTCTGCTCTCAATCAGGAATTGAGGTAAACATCAATGCTAAGAATCTATGTGAATTTAAAAAATGTACACAAACAAATACATAACCAATAACAATGTTTTGGCTTATTTAATATTTCTTGTCCTTGCCAGATAGTCAGGACTATGTATTTTGCCACTAACACAGCTTAGCTTAAAGTCTATTGACCAATGAGGAAGTAGTTACCATTACCATGACAAATACCATTATAATTTTACCATGACATTGTTCTGTTGTGCACTACACTTATAAATGTGAAGTCTCTTCCAGTGTTCATAGATATTTCTCTGCCTTCTTTTTCTCCTTGCCTTTGGCAGAAGGAGATCCTGAGACCTGACTTGACCTCCCTGCAAAGATGTGGGCACATTCTGGTGGAGAGAAGCACGTAGAAATATTTTAAATGTTAGCATCAGACCTAAAGCATATTTTATGAGGCTTGCAAAAGAAAATCAAGCAACAGATGGTTTAGTGCCATATGCCCCCAGAGATAAAAATATAAATGTATATTGATAATGCTAACAAATTAAAATAAGATGATATATATATAGAATACATAATGACCCTTGAGTGCAAACTTGTGCATAAATAAATACATAAAAATATGTTAATTATGAACTGCTCCTATAGCACACTGTTAAGATCACTCAGTCACGCACACATCCACGCGCACACACAGGCACACAAAACATATAAATATATACAATTATATATTTGATATTTAATATATTGCAATATTGGTACTTTGTGCTTGCTGGAAGTCACTGGACGGGAGGTCAGGATGTTGATGGGAGTACAAAGTCACCATCACTTTGCATCACGACCTCTTCCAGCTGGAATAATTTACTTGACTGTAGCTTCAAATCTTTGCAAAATGCTAGAAATCTCAGACAGTACCATTAAAACTCAGCAGACTTTATGGAAAGAATTCCTCTATGTCAGTACACTAAATTCAGAGCTGGCTGCCACAGCCTGCCAAACTGGCTGAATGTCTGTCACTTCCCATCTAATAAGAATCATGGGGTGGACTATCCAGAATGCCGAATCTTAAATATAGCTTTTTGTTTACTTATTACACATGTCATTTCCTGTAATTTTCATTGAGCGAGTGATGCGAGTGCTGTTTATGTTTTGAGATCCACTAAATGTAGACACATTTCTCAACGAGCAATACTGGCTCTAGATGTGTAAGTCTACAATCTACACAGAGAGGCATAGAAGGCAAGAAACTGATTCACAAATTAACTCTCACCTGGACAGATCCCTATGTCTCTTGAAATGATTATATTTATAATAATGTATTATTTTCTTTGCAAGAAGAGAAGGCTGTGACCGAATATGGGAGTTGATGTCGTAGGGCGGGCTGCAGGACTTTCCGCTTACCAACACAAGTTTCATTTCCCCATGCAAATCTGCCACTGAGAGGAGAAATGTGTGGATCTTAGCTCACCCTGAATGTGAGTCAATCGCATTTTCACGTTATACACAGGAGGAGATGAGAAATTGGGAAAACTGTCACGCCATAATTCAGAGCATATGGAGACCGCTTCCGTTTTTATATTATTTTTAATTTTCTTGCTCTGTACTTACATGTACACATGGTCATGTCTGTTTGTAGAGTGTAGGATTGTAGGAGCCCTTAAATGAAACACTGTCACACGCGCGGCGTAATGTCCTTACCGGACGTAAACACCACTGCATGCATCATAACAGTATTACATTCTTTCATTTCAGCTGTTATAAATTGTAATGATGAATTTCATGGTGATTACTGCAACGTTGTGTAGGCCACACAGGGTGTGGTGTGTGAAAAATTACATGTAACCCTCTGTAAATCCAGAACGAAAGTGTTTGCTGGCAATGTATCAACTCCATGATTAAACTGGAGGATTTTAGAGATGTTTCATGGAATAAGCACTCCATAAACATCTTTCTTTTAAAGTAATTCCCATGTGCATTAATTCTGAATATTTAACAGTCAAAGGCAAAAAATGCACCAATACAGTTCTAGCATTGCTGTATGGAATCAAGCTATCCAGCATGACTAGAAAAATTTCACTAACCTAATTCAATATATATCTATGGATTCATTTAGTATGACCAGCTATAAGAAGAGACACTTTTCTACCTTTACTTCCACACCTCTTATTCTGGTTTTCCTTTTAATGAAGGAATATTCTTCCCATATAAAGATTTGGGTATTATAATTATCCTAAACTCATGAAACAATAATATGTCTGTTGTTTGGACAAACAACATTTTACCAATTTTTTTCAGGCAGAATTTAAATGGATGCACAGTTTTATCATTTGCACTTGTGCCTGTATTTGCTAATTGCATTTCTGCTGTGAAATAGTTGAAATGAAATTAAATATGGAAAATTATTTTAACTGAGTGAAAATTGTATCATAAGAAAATAGAATAAAGAAAGTCTCCTCCATCCTCTTCACCTTTCCCCAGATGACATTGCATGTACTCATTAAACCCTTTTGAGTGGAATAAGTATTTAAGTGTTTAAAATAAAATTAAAAGAAGTGAAAATTAGCAAAGAATTACAGCAAAACAAACCTCAATAAAATACCTTCTTTGAAAAAATATGGCAAATAATACAGAGCTGAAACTGTATGGTGAGAAAACACAGTTCAGAAAGCTCCCCCTCGGGTTCTGTAGGCCCTGTCAGCATACTCCATCGACCCCACCTGGTCTCCCCCTTCGCCTCCGCCGCTCTGATGTCTTTGGTCACCTGCTGTTTCTCACCTCATGTGCACCCCGTCCCTACTTCCTCTTTACTCCCCCTCCCCTTACTGCTCACTGGATTTATGCTGCCAGTCCGCTGCAGAAAAACAACCACTTCAGAACATAAAAATAAATACCATTATCATAGGACGTCAAAATTATCATTATCGTCACCAGAATCATCACCATCGTCATTGTAATTATCATGAAAACTGTAGCATCTTTCATGGTGTGATGGGGTTGGTAAACAACTGACTACTCCTAGTGCCTAAATGAACAGACAGAGTGGATGACAGACTGCGAGGCTGGTGTTGGGTTTCAGTAATATTTGTTGTGCAGGCTTTACAGCTATTGCTCCAGTATACACTTTGGGTGTAGCAGGATAATAAAGTGGTCGGGGTGCTGGGCTCATAACTTATGTTTCTCGTTTGATTCACCACCCATGACAAGGAGAATCACCTGGATTGTCCAGCTGCATAAATGGATAATGATGTGAAAATATAAGCTTTAAATCAGTCTGGTAAAGGGTGTCTGCTTAATGTAATACCTAAATGTAATTTTTAGTGTATCTGCGATTATATAACTTAATGAATATTATGGAAAATGGCTTCAGAGAGGAATAAAGCTGGTTTAATGGAAGCTTTGCATAAATATTCACATTTATTTTGTGGTTCTGCATGCGCAATACTTTAATAGAGGGTGATATGGCCTAACAAGCAATAGTCTGCTATTCAGATTTTTCCCAGCAATGATATGTCGTGATATGTACCACTGACAGACATGAAAGGTCTTGGTTTTATGATGTTAAGTGCACTTGAGAAGGGCCAGCTGGATGCATAGTTAGCTGGGGACCACTGCTGCTTCTGTTTTAAATGTCAAAACAAGTTGGTAATTGGTCTTGATAATACTGCATTTCAGCGGCGCTTACAATGGATGATGTTTTGGTTAATGTTTGACATCTTAAATCTACCATACTGGAATATTATTATATCTAGAACCATACCTAAGTCATCAAAGCCACAGCTCCCTTTTTGGCTTTGATTCTACTAGCTTTTTCCTTCATATGCAATAGACATAATTTGTTCCACTTCCTCTAGTTTTCTCAGAGAATGATTTGATTGAGGCTATAGACTAGATGAATATAAGCACTTACAGCTTACTTCCTCCACATTCATGCTGCATGGCTATGACAGATATCATATGACCTATCCATCAGGTCCATAAAAGTCATATAACAGGAATAAAATGTTAGTGCCAACAAAATAATAAACATTCAGCCCAGATAACACAAAAAACACATAGCTCTGTTATGTTACTCGTAGGCCTTATCTGAAACCCTCACTTTCATTTTCATGTGTTTTTGTCAGTAATCAGTATGGACACTAACCATATTATGTTCTTCAATATGTCAGTGCTGCTACAAAAAGGTGGGATGGGGGCACCTTTAAATCACCTTTATAAATAACCTGCCCAGCTTTATACTGTCACTAAATGTTAGGGGAAATATTCTGAAATGATAGGATTCATTTGGGTGCAATAAATATCTCAGTATAGTCAGTGGCATTTAGGCAAATTAAACTGTTTTCTCCAGTGGGACCTTAAAACAATTTCTGCCTGAGACGCAGCGCTGCTCTGAAGTCTCTTTGACGGCACTTACGTGCCATATGCCTCCTGCAAATCTTTATTACTCTCCTTTATGAAACACATCAGAAAACAGTTATGTCCTTTTCTTCTCTGTTGGGTAGATCATTTCAGAGTGGATAGAAACAATAAACTATGAAGGAAGACGCCAGGGGACAGTTAAGAAATTGGACAGCCTTTTTGTCTCAGAGAGTTACTGTATGAATGCAAAGGAATTTGTGAGTAAATCCATGAAAGCTTGACAGAAATGAAAAGAAAACAAAACAAAATAGAGGCCCCCTCAGTGAGAGACAACTTTGGGACATTGACCAAGAAACAAAATACTGCCCACTGCTTCTTTTTTTGTTTAAATAAAACAGTACTAAACAGCATTTATTTCTTTCTCTTTTTGCTTTAGGCCATGACGAGCTTGGCAATTAAATGCTGAAATAACAAGCTCATTCACACGTGTTTGACAAAAACACACAATGGTAGTATTGACTACAACAGCAGAACATACCACTCACACCAAGGAAGAAATTAGCTGGCACTTTTAAAAATATGAAGGAAGGGTGAGGGGTAAACAAAACACTTATTTCAGCCAAACGTGTGTAAAGAAGGCTTTTTGTTTTGTTTAACCTTCAGACATAAACTATTTGGAGAGTTTGCTTAATTATCTGCCCCCTTCAGGATAAATGCACTCTTTCAGCTATTACAATATTAATGCACTGCCCAGTTATAACCAGCCTGATCAACATGGCTGCCCTGTAAAATATTACAATATTTTACAAAATTTGCAATACTGCAAATTTTGTTTTTGGAATGAAGACACACTCAAATTAACATGTTTAAACGTACTACTGCTAAAACAACAAAGCGACTTATAATGGATTTTCAGGATATGAAAAATCAATGCAAGATTCAGTTTCTTACAAAAATAAATATGTGTACTTGACAAAAAGTCATTTTTCGTTCTGTATTTCATCTATGAATAGTCAGGCTCAACTTATGCTTAGGCCTAAGAGTCTTGGTATATTTCATTTTTATTCTTTGTTTCCTTTCCCCTCCAGTCTACCTCTTCCCCCCCTTTTTCCATTCATTTCATTTTCTTACCTTTCAGAAGTTCTGTCCTCATGTGAGTCTGCCTAATTTAAAAGCACATGAATCTACACTGTGATATCCAAAGGTTAAGTTTAATTAAATTGTAAAGGGAAATCAGTTACCTTGAACCATTTCAGTAGTGAAAGTAATTTTTTAAGTTAAAGACTGGTGTTAAAGACTGCTGATAACTTGCATTGATTAAGTTGTGGCACAATTAATCAATTTAAGGCACCAGCAGTTGTTAAGACCAGTATTTAATTCAAACTGATTCAGCAGATTTTGGCCATAGAAGGTTAGGGAAATACCGAGGCACTGATGCATCCTGTCATTACACACGAAACAATGTGTGCTTTGTGGTGTGGGAGGGTGTTCTGCTCCCCAGAACCTCCACCAGGCTTCAATACAACAGAACAGCCACTGGGCCAGCAAGCCAGCACCTTGGACAGCGCCAGGCCTGCTGCTCCTGCATCAGCACCCTGGAGAGCAGCACTTGCCCAACCTTACTTCTGCCAAACAGAGCACCCATAAGAAAATAAGGACCCACAGCTGCTGCTTCTTTTGGGGCAATCACATGAAAGCTGAGATTCCTTGGGGTGTAAGCCTTCCTCCAAGCTTTCCTCCTATCATATGCTCTTTTTTGCTTACCCCCAGCTGGTCTCCCCTTTCCACCACCTTTGCCACTCTTCAGCACCTTTTCTGTTTATTTTCATTCACAGAAGTCTGCTTCTTTTTGTTAACACCCAGCCTCATGTTGTGTCATGTATTTGAGTTATAAGCAGCCACTATCCACATGTAAATGTTAAAGATCCAGTCTGTGTGTCTCTGCACCTGCCCCTCTAAATGTTGAAACAGGTGATGTGGTAACTTTTAAAAAACTGACATGACACCCCTGTCTCAATTGTAGTTTGCAATATATCACTGAACTTTGCACATGCAACCAACTGATGAATGATACAAAGCAAACTGCATTCATAGAGCTAAGGTAGACTAAAGTAATCTTTATACCAGTGCCTGGACTCTCCTGATCAGTGAAATGTAAGCTCAATTTATTGTTGAAAAAAAAAAAGATTCTATTTTGATTTTGATTTCACATATGTCATGCTCTTCCAATGGACCCATGCTAGGCAGTTCCTCTCAAAAGCACATTTCATTGGCCAGAGAAAAAACAGAATATATAAGAACAGCTGTGTGATGTCCATTTTTGTGGACAGTGATTGACATCACCTCAGCTTTTTGAAGACTTTTGCAGTCTCCGAGTCTGTAAATGGCATTTTTCTTTTGGTAGAAATCTATGCCACATGTAAGGGTGCCTTTGAAGCTCTCTTATGGCCTGTTCACAACTGGCCAGGAGTTAACCAGCTATGCACAAAACAAACCAAAAAAGCCCTCTACTTTCAGTCAACATTCATTTGATCTCACTAGAATTTTGGTGGAAAATTATCCTCACTTTGTTTGGTAGTGGCTTTTAACATCATATTGTTTCATAACTGCTGCAGTTTCATAGCATATTAAACACACATAAATGTCATGGTTAGAAAAGTAAACAAGTTTGTGTCAGTCCATTCACTTTTGAACTGATGGAGAGCAGGACCGTTCCATTTGCCTACATGGGTGCTAAACACAGCTGTCATGGTTGACATGAGCCATTCTGTTGACTGCAGTTATTAAACCTGAGCAGAGAGAAAGAAAAATAAGTAAATAAATAAATAAAAACTCCAATTGTATTGCCACCAACCAGACAATATTCAAATACTATTATTATCAGGTTTAAATGTGGGCACAGCTAAGCACACTTCATTAATGATTGATAAATGCCATCATCAGTATAAGATTAGCAATCTGTCATTAACAGGTTGGTCAACATTTCTATTTCAAATCCGAGTTGTGAGGCATCTGCTCCTTTTGTGAATTCAGACTGCATGTGCTGAGAGAAGGGTGTTATTTATTTTCCAGCGTCTATTAGTATTCACAGAAGGTGCGGCTGTTCAGAGTTGAAAAGCTGTCCGTTTTTGACAGGAGAGGAGAGCTCCTTTTGGATGCACTCACACAGTTCTTCAAGCTTACTGTTCCACAGAGCCCAAATGGAAGTCATAATTGCTTTTCTCAAGAAATAAATAAATAAGGGAAATAAATACACATGAACAAATATGTAAATAAAAAAAAATAGTAAATGAATATATATGGAAGCTAAAAAATGTATTGATGTGCTTGAAGTTTATATGTTGGTCAGGGCATGGAACCAGGAAAGTGTGAATGTGTGGGTGTGTGTATGCATGTGTGTGTCTGATTGTGTACGTGTGTGAGTATGTGCATGATTTCGTGTGTCATGAGCTAACTCTTGCCCTAGGGTACACCCCTGACCCACTCCCCTCCTCTGTGGTATTTATAGCCACCTGCACTCCTGACTCCATTTCCATAGGAGTTTTATGGCTGCTCGTTCAAAGGCCGTCTGAGTGATGGCGTGGCCGCCCTTTGGTGTCGGAGAGAATTGCAACTTCATCGCAGGAAAAAAAGCACTGAGGAGTATGGTTTAAGCCAGGTTATGAGATTACATGAGATGTAATGCTTGTCATATGCTTGACCATGAAATTGAGTGAGTTATTTCATGTGGAAACACGCACGCAGCAGTTTACACGCGGGGGATCTGTGTATTATGTTCCCCAGCTTGTGTGACGCATCCATCACACTCTAAATAAATAAGTAAATAAATAAATAAATAAATAAAAAAGACCCTGGCTGGTTTTCCTCTTTGAAAACTCTGGGCAGCCACTGTCTGTTTCTAATTCAGCTCACTGAGTGGGCTGATGGCGTTCTGTCTTATCTGCTCCACTCATGGATTACATTGTGTTTTCCTGGCTTCACTAATATACTGCTCTTCCATATTATCTTGGAAGAAGGAGTCATTCACACATTCACTCTGTGCTTTCCCTATATTTGTTTGGTGGGTTGTTTGCCTGTCCCCCCATGCACCCACACACACACTCACACACTCACACACACACGCCTCTCATCCTAGCCCTTTCAGGTTATCTGCTACTTCCATGCAGATTCCCTGTGGATGCGCCCTCTTCCCATTAAAACATGTATTCCAAAACTAATGCAGGGTTTCATTCAGCTTTAAGACCCCCCAGCCAACGTGCTGGAGTGAGTGTATCGGCCAAACACCAAGGGGCAGGCGAAAATGTAACCCACACTCAACGGTGTGGTCTTTGCAGATAAGGAAAAATGTGACACCACTACTATAAGAGCTGGGATATTTACTCAGTATGGATGCAAATATGAGTTTAAGGACCTTTTTCAAAAAACTGAGAGGTATGATTTACAGCACTAAATTTCACTGGTTTTTCACAACAGTATGTGTTGCCGGTTAACTTTCCTTTGTGTTTGTACTGTAATTGTTTCGTCTTCTAATACCTTGTCATGTGGCCTGCTTTCGCACATTCACTTCTACTGATATGAGGAAACCCAGTTGTTAAAATAAAATGATACGAAGAGACAAAAATGTAATGGTATTATGTTAAATGCGTGCTATTGCAATCTTCCTGGACCAATGTCATGACAACGGAAATAAAATGACTTTAGCTGATGCCTCTCAGTTTTAAACACTATGACTTACTGATTATGACCAGCAGGACAACAGAACAAAACTCAAATAGCCAGTAAAGCTAAACTTTAACTACCAGGCTGTTAAAATGGTTACAGCAAAGCAGTCCTGACTCTCTATAGTGCCTTTTTTGAGCATTTATGATCCATCTAATTCTGGTTAAGATTTGCCATCCTACTGCCAGCTGCCAGTTATTTAACCTGTGCTTCCCACAACAACACCAGAGCAATGCACTATCCAGAGTCGGCTACATCCACAAATCAATACCTAGCAAGCCACTGTAATAAATGGATACTCAAATATCTTTGCGAGATGACAACTGCAGGGAAACATTAGATCACTGCGTACATATTGGTTGTGCGTATGTGTGTTGTCAGTTTTGGAATTTGCTATGAAATAGCAAGAAACCACTGTGCCCATTTATTACAGTAATGTAATGTTGAGGAGAAGCATTTAGCTAAAATATTGCTGAGACCCAGAATTCAGACAAAATACTAACATGAATGGGGACATTGACATAATCCAAATAAGCTTAAATCAACAACGAAAATCAACACACACCACATTTAATACATTCACTTTCAACCAATATCTCATGGATGGGTGCAGTACGTTTTTAACACGTAACTTTAACACTGACCAATGGTGGAAACTGACTGAGAAAAAACTGTAAATCAGAAACCGTCAGCGACCCCTATTATAATAGCTCTAACATGGATCTCTAACACTGAGTATGTATTGAACATGGATTTACATTGCAATGTATTTAAACTCACTGCAGCAACATTGCCTTTCATATCTGGTTAGATTTTTACTGAGCTTCCAAACAGTGTTACATTCATACAGCTAGGCACTGTTTTGCACCTTCAGAGGAAGCATTAATGACTGCTTCTCAGAGATTCAGTGAAATTTTCACCCAAATGAGATGCTTCCTCACACTCTTGGCTCCGCTGCTCCACACACTGTGAGAGAATGTCAGCTGTATCTGTATCGCTCTTCATGGGTGAGTCACATCATTTCTGTTTCTTCTTTGAAGGCAAACTCACCGCTGATAAGTCATGTTTCACACATCGGCGGCGTATAGAATAGGCGTAATAAAGCAAGCACACGAGGCACGAAGGGGGTAGTCATCAGAGAAATTCACGGAGAAGGAGGTAATGGGTGGAGGAGCTCAAGTTTACAATGTGTCGTCTTGAATATTCTGTCACATTCTCCCTCTCACAGGACATTATTTCTCTTATTCTTGCATGCTGAGGTTTCAGACCACGCTAGTTATGTTGCTGTATACAAAAATGAAAGTAGATAAAGAAATAAAATCTCCCAGGACCCCCATGCAGTTGTCCAGAAAACCCGACTGATTGGAAAACCTACTCTTGTTTCAAGGCTTTAGAAATTCCCTGCTGAGTTGATACAAGGAAATAAATCATGCTTGACAACAGCAACAAATGTCCAAGAAAACCTGTGAAGTGTAACGTGAAGTAAGCACAGGAGCACTGATGTTATGAGCAACAACATGATAAACACCCCCCCCCCCACACACACACACACACACACGCACACGCACACACACACACACACACACACACACACACACACACACACACACACACACACACACACACACACACACACACACACACACACACACACACACACTGTATATGTGCAATAAGTTAGATAACATGTTCTCCTCAATCTCCTCTCTACTATACCGACAGGAGAGTTAGAGATGGTAAGTTGATTTCTTTGAAACCATTTCATCTGCTTAGATAGGAAATATAGGAATGATCATCCAAATCCATCTCTCATATTTATCTGCATTTCCAGTCTCTGCAGCAACCATGTCTTTCAAAGAAGCAGTGCCATTTCATTGTCAAATAAGCAATTTGTATTTATGTGTATGTTAAACAATGATATTACACATTATACTGTGTATTTTTGTCTTTCATGATGGTTGTCCTCGTTTGTTCTTCCTCCCCACACATACCAACACATATTAAAGTCAACAATGTAGAGCATCTCATTTTCTAGTGTCCACACTCACCAGAATGAGAGATATTTTTCCTCATGTTTAAGAAATGCACTTCCACATCATTTATAATAATATTATAACATTATAATAATATTATAACATGTGGGATCCATCTTAAATTGCACATTCTATCCTACCTTTGCTTTTATCTGAATGCCTATCTTACAATCAGGTCTTTGCTGCTTGTGAGTCTGCTTCATGAGTCTGCCGTTGTGTCACAGAGGCTTAATAACTGAACAATATGTGTTAATGTTCAATCTGAAATTAGCTGGTGTTAATCACCAAAAAGAAAATCAGACTATGTAGATCGATGTTATTCATCTTTGATATATGCAAGTGTTGGTGTGAGTATGTGAGTGTACGTATGTATAGAAAATGCATCATTTCAAAAGAGGATGAGCCATCACATAACAGGCTAACTTAAAAAAAGTTGCAGTCACTTTTTGTTCAGGCCTGCAGACTGTGATGATTTTAGAAACTCATTCTCCTGTTCACACTCACGCCCTTCTGTTCATTTCATCTCTGCCATTCCTGACCATCTGGCTTTAATCTCCTGTAAAATACATATTTCTCTCCTCCACTTTCACTGGATAAGGTATCTGTCATGGATATTTTAAGTAATGAAATTACTTAGATATAATAGCCCTCACCAACAGTTAGTTCCAAAATGTACTGCTTCATTTAAATGGCCTGATCATTTTACTGATTAGTTATTACATTAACTTATTTATGAGTGTTATTACATTAGCATTACTATGGGTCTACAGACATACTGCCAGTAATCTAAAATAAAACACAGGGCCACCAACATTATACAGATTAACTTGACAAACACACATGGACACACATTCACCTGTGTAGTTGGGAACTATAAAAATGATCTTACAAAACCACCTCTTACATTTTCTGCAATTCCAGCCTAAAATAACCTTTACAACACTTTATTTTTAAATATTTTTTTAAAAATCTGAACCATGTTCCCTGAATTTAAAATTTCTATATTTTTTGTTGAGAGACTAAGGTTATAAAACGAATTATAAAAAGAATCTAGACTGACCAGTGAATCATGAACATCAATTTTCTAATTACCTGACTTGAGGAGCTGAAATATTCCTACAAATATCTTTATGAAAATAATGATGTCAATGCCCACAGGAACATATTATGTAATTCGTTAAAGTGATAAAATATTTGCAAGCACCCCTGCTAAGTCTGTGACAACAAAGACATTTTCCGAACCACTGCCTTCTCTTGCTTACTCACAGGGACTCTTTGAGGGTTCTGCATCAAAGGCTATTGCTTCCTACAACGCTGAAGCGCAGGTACTCTGAAGCCCTTGCATTTGACAAGTTAAACTACAACCTATTTCTGTTGACTTTGAACAATAAGTGAAGACTGTTGTGTTGAACACAGTTTTAAGAAGTATCCGGTGAAAAGAATATTTCGTGAGATTTGAAACACCAGCGATTGCATCAGAAGAGAATACCAGATGTGTTCATGTCATCATCTACAAATGCGTACATAGTATACAGTCATGTAGTCGCATTTGTTCATGCTTTGTCAGAGCCTTTTAAACTGAAATGTTTGCTGAAATTCACCAATAACATCTTTTGGGCTTTGAGGTAAGTATAAATTAATCTTTTCTATTTTTTACATAGCTTTTATTGCAGTTAGCTTTATTCAGTGATCATGTCCTTCACAGGAGCAATGGGTCAGGGTGAACAGTAGGGCTGTAAGGACACTTTTGTCTCTGTCAGGTTTTCAGGCCATTTCCCAAATCCTGGGAGGCCTTCAGCACCAAGGACAGCGGCGGCTACAGACACAGGGTTATGCACAGCTGAGGGTAATTGGTTTAGAAGCCCAGATGTTGTTAAGTTGCCTTAGCCAGGTGTGACAGAGGAAACAGCAAGCCCTAGCTTTGTACAGAGACGTACAGTTCCTGGACACAGCTGAGATTACACTGTTTCATCTCTGGAGGTGTCTCAGGTAGCTGCTGCTTTTGTGTTTGCACAGCTGTGTGAGAGGACACTGGTGCATGGTGGCTGCAGAATTCCCTGCCGAATACTTACACCTTCATTTGTATGCAGCTCCAAACAACTGGGGGCCACAGCTGTGCTTGCGTGCTAGGGGCAGGGTGGGCTAAGGTCACTCAATTCCCATTAGCAACCAACACGTTTGTTCTGCCCCATCAACATACAAGCCAAACGCTCAAAGGCAACCAACTCTTATTAACAAGACACACATCACAAGTTAAAGCTGGATATTTGGAGCCTACACTTCAGATCTTCAAGTTTAATCACAGATAGTTAGCTCTCTGCAGCAACTTTGTAAGGTACTCCATAGACTATTTTTATTACCATGAGCTGAGATGGCTGACTCTATCACTGTGTTGTTGCAGTGCTGAGCTTAATTGGAGTTTTCTCTTGCTGTGATTATGATTGCACTGTTGGCACGTTGATCTGCTAGGATCTGATGGTCTTTTTCATTCCACTTGTGCTGTCCTAGAACAGTACATCTTCAGTGTTGTCTGCTTTGCCTGTCTTTGATAACCTGCTGTACAGCAGAATGCCTTGGTATTGGACCTGCCAAGCTGCTTCAAGCTATTCTGGATCTGGAGGTTTTGCAAATGAAACAATACCAAGGATAAATGTGAACAATGTACATTGTTTGCCCTTTGAATAGCTTATCTTTAAGACGTTTCATTTATCATTTTTATTGTAGGTTTTGTTCCTCATCCTTTTGAGCATAATACGTGTTTATCGGACCTATGTGGAGTATTACATAAAGCATATTCAATGTGACATATGACATATCTATACTATTACTTTTTGCCTATGGGTGATATTGATATACTTCTTGACTCATCTGCTATGTCTACCATAAACCAGCATTTATTGCTGACTGTTTATTCAACATGTAAAATTCCCTACATGTCAAGCATTTCCATCTCCAGCTCCAACGCTCTTCACCTATGGTTTCAAACCATCTTCTTAATGTGTATCACTAGATTAGCTTTAGCATACCAGCACATAATAGGCAACCCATTACACGGTAATAAAAAAGCTGTCAGCCATGAGTGAAACTTACATAACTGCTATGATAAGGCTAGTCAGTAATTCTTCATTGCAAAATGCATATTACATTAGATTCTTTTCATTTTTCATGTATTTTTCATGTATTATCAGATAATACTATTTTTCATGTATTATCATTATTTTCCCCCTTCTCCTATGTAGTCTCTGCAGCACTCTCACATGCACACACTAATGGTACACGCAATAAAGGTTAAGAGTTACTGCTCTAGGCATATCTGACTATTCAGCCATTTTTTTGCTGGTGTGGTGTATCTTTACAAACAGCAATGTTTGAAACTCATTAATCCACCTGAGGCAGGCCGTAACCCTATCTCCAATAGGTCCCAGTTGACTTCACCTGTTAAACTATTCTCTGTCAGTGACAATGGCCTGTCCTTATTTTCTGACTGCATTGCCCCTCTGAAAACAAAATGTGTCTTACTCCTTATTCCTTTTCTTGGTACACTGCTGGCTGGAGAGCAATGAAATCTGCACGCCATCCTTTCCAGCAATTACTTTAATGGATTGGATTCACTGTTCACACTGAGGTGAGTAGACTATGCCAACAGTCATGCAGAAATTCTTTCCACACTGTTCGTTCCTCCTGTTGCTCAGTCATTACTAAAGTTAGGCCTGGGAACCCCAGAGTTCGTATTTTCTCCATAAATAAACCCCTTCGAGCATAATCATCTCCAAACTTACGCTGCGGAGACCTGCCATTTTTCCCCCACCAAAACAAATTAATGAGATAAAGTACCAGATTCTGGTCTCTGCAGCTGACGTGTTGAGATGGTGGTAGGAGAGGGATTGAAATAATGTTCCTGAGCTCGATTGCTTTCGGTGTGGCTAAGATTAATGCACTGATCATTGATATGAGGATCTCCTCTGTGCTGGTATTCCATCCCTGCACTTGAGTTTGTCTGTATCTCATGTCCTTTATGAATTAAAGAAATCAATGGCTTGCAATTAACAGACTCCTAGCCTCATCTCCAGCACCTCAAGCGCAGAGTGTGCATCAGGATAACATGTTCAAACACACCTTTTGTAATATATGTCAACAAAAGAGTTGGTATATCTCACAAAAGAACCACTAGAAGATTTTAACGCAATGAATAACTTCTTCAGATTGGGTCCAAAAACGAAAAATTATGCTTAAAAAAATCAGATAATTGCTAATTCTAATTGACCATGGGCTTATTACCAAAAACATCCTCAAAGTCAAACTGTAGTGTAGCACAATGGGGACTGACATTTTAGATTTATGTGGTGCAATGTCATCCCTAAGGATGCGTCTTTAAAACTGAAATGGCTCCCCTTTTACCAAAGTTGAAGCCTGAAAACAAAGTTCTCCACCTCATTTCCCTCATTTACAAGGGTTTGAACAGCCTGGTCCATCCTCACACTCCTGCTCACAACCGCTAATAACCACACCTCATCTGTATAGACCTCTATCCTCTGTAAGACGTGCAGAATGGGGACAAGGGTAGTTTGTAGTGGCAGATTGGGAGCTGCCGGTGGTACCCTGGGGCAAATGCCTTCACCTAAAGTGCTTCCGTAAATATCCAGCTTTAATAGATGGCTTGTGTGAGGGAATATAGAGCAGCCATGCTCGGCGTCATGACCACAACTATTGACTTTGATTTTCCGATTTCCAGTTCTGTGTATTGTTACCTCCCATTTTACTTGATTGAGATTTCAAGCGCTCTTTTTTTGTAATCGCTTTATCTTCCTGTGTATACCTGCGCATCTGATATGGATAATTTGAGATGACCCCACCCCACCACCACCGTCTACAACTCCATATTTACCTGGCATCTTATGCCAGCTATTTCTTTGCAATTCTATTTGATGTATTACTGTACCCTCTATGTGGTTCTCCAGAATAAAAGCACTCTGTGATATCCTGTGGAGAACGGCGCAGCAATTCAAGCAACAAGATGTATTGTGTTACTTCTGCCTATTTGCATTCACTTGTTATTGTTGAAGTTGGGTTTGTTTTATGTTTCTGCTTTTTGGTGAGAGTGCAGGGAGATTTTGAGGACACAGATGTCAGCGGTGAGTAGCAGGAGAGAAGACAGGCATCCGCACATGCTTCTTTTGTAGTTTTAGGATTTATCTGCGCGGCAGTGATGTCCTAATGCCGCTGTTTATCTGCTTCTGTTCTCATATTTCCTAATCTGTCAGAGATTACCTAGTGTGGCTCTCTGCTCCGCAAATCACCCAACTGCTTCAAAATTACTTTGGCTGTCAAATTACGCCTTATCCATCCAGCATTTGAAAAGGACAAACGAGCTTCTCACTGATGGGAATCTATGTGGGGGGAGAGAGGAGAGCTCTGCCAAGCTGCATTACGACACAACTTCCCTCGCAAAACAATGTGCAACTATGCCATTTCACTGCTCTGCCTTAATGCACAATCCACACGACTGCCTGAGAAGAGCCAAGCAAGGTAAAGCACACATACACACATAGCAGTCACGCTTATATTATTCCAAGATTGCTCCCCATCAAAACAGCATCAGAAACCATGCAGTCAGGTAATGCAATACTTTGGTATGGCGCCATCCCTCGTCTCAGCTAGCCTGTTCCCTCCACAGTTGTCTTACGGCCCTAGATAGATTGCCTGCTGAGTATAATCGCTTCACTGTTCATTCTCTGTTAAGCTGTGAGCTCTGTTTTCAGTTGTTGATTGCCATCTAAAGGGATGTCACTCGAACTGTAAGAGCAGCCAAAGGTGAACTGTGAAATAAGCCACATGGTTAAGGAGCAGAGATGGAGACCATTCACATGATCAAGGATCGCAAATATATATTTTTCCCCCCAGGCTTCATCTTATTTTAAACTGAGGACTGTGCTCTCAAAATCTGATGGTAATGTTGATCTCTGAAATTTCATGATTGCGTTTGCAATCCAAGCTTTTTGCCAACTGTTCTTCAGTTGCACTCGCTTGACAGCGTTTAATTACGAGGGCCGCAATTTAAGGGTTAGTATTTGAGCACCATGAGACTCTTTGCATAATACACTCTGAATATTGAGCAAATACTGCAGGGAAGGAACGCTCATCTCGTTCATTTTCACAAGCTCCACTGGCATTGTCTATTTGACAACACATTTGCTCGATTGCCATTTTTAATCTGCCCTTGTTGTTGTTGTCCTGCTGCCAACATATAGTAATTTGGAAATGCATCTTCACAAAGGCAATATTTGTTTCCTCCCCAGCAGCCAGATTGTCTTCAGATTCAGAGGAGAGGGAGAATGGCACGTCATCTGACAACACATAGAAAGCAGACAGTGTTAAAACAAACAAGGGCTGACAGTTTATTTTTCATGTGTGAAGGGGAGAATACCATTCAATGAATGAAAAGGCAGTTGACATTTTGTGACATTTTGCTGAAGCTTCTACAAAGTAGAAATATCAATCTTGGTACGGTGTGAAATGCAACGGGCTTTTCGAACAACAATGAGAGGGCCACCTGTCAGGCGAGTCAAGAGCAAGGATTTACCTGATACTGTAATAAAACATCGTAAATCACATAAATAAAGCTAGGCTGGACAATGTTTTCTCTTTTTTTAGAAAGCCCTGGCTGTGTTTGCTAAGTACATTATGGGAAAAGAGCTCACTGCCATTGTAGGGCAGAACATTGGGGTAATGGGAAGCAGAGCTTCTGGTCATTACCACTCTGGAAATAAGGAGATTAGCTTTTGTCCAGCCAAGTTCAGCACTCTGCACTCACCTGTTCCAAGTTGGGATTATAACAATCTTCTTACTGCAAAATGAGATTTGACTCACAGAGCACATTAAGTTCCTACCTGTCACTCTTGGCATTGTGCAGTAAATTCAGCCACGGTTTTTTTGTATGCTCCCAAAGTTTTCCATGTAACAACTTTATTTTTACCCTAATCAAGCACCAAGTAATACACTTGCCATATTACAGATAAGCTGTCTAAGGTTGTCCATTAAAAGGAAAAAAAATATTCCATATTGCAAAACTGTAAAATAGTGGTTATGGTGACAACATTTTAAACAGGCACTGTTTTCTGTCCCTCTCATTTACCTGCCGTTTACCAAATCTCAAAAACACCACGGCCATCAGGAAACACCAAAACCGAAAATGCCCGAAAGCGTCTAAATAGATGGCCTAATTGAAGGCAAGTGCTCAAAGCTGAGTTGATTATAAATCACTCGCAGGTGAGCCTGCCTATTTGCAAGGCCACTGCTGTTGCAGCTCCGGTTAACTCTCCAGGCTGAGGGAGGGAACCAGGAGACTGACAGCAGTACAATGGGAGGAGCTGAGGAGCTTGCTCCACAAGTTCAAAAGGACATTTTGGCAACAGTTCTTTAGAAGTGCAATCCACCGCCGGCTTTTTGACTGTGTGAGAAAGAAAGGGCCAGTCTGTGAAGAATGGTCCATGGTGTATCCTGATTCTCACAAGTGGCAAGCCTAAGTGTTTGAAAATGTGCACCACCAGGCAGGGGGACTGATACGTTTAAAGGAGTAAATACCGATAGTCAATGCCTTGAGTGACACTATATAATTTGAAAGGCTTTCAGACGTTCCTCTTCCTGCTGGTGTTTTGATGATACTTTCCAGGGTTAGCCAAGAGATGTTTGCGAATAAGAGATTGCAGGGAACAATAAGTGTAGAATGTTGTACCTTTGATCTTGCCGATCCTCAGTTGACCTGTTCGTCATGCTAAAGTGATGAGGTGTCAAATAGTTTGGCACCCTAATGGCAGTTACTGTTGGTATTTCTCTCACTCTTGACTACATTTTATATGTTTTTAAAACACACCTGAAAGGTATATTACACATTAAGTAACAACAACAAGCAAAACAAATCATGCCTTTGTTTTGATAGAATGTTGTAATAGTGTTATGCGACTATAAATGTGTATTATTGCTTTATTAACACGTTTTAAAAAAACCAGAAAGAAAATGGAACTAACTACAAAAAGAAACCCACTAACCATGTTGGTTGCCATTTTTTTAATGAGCACATGAATCCATTTTGTAACTGTGTTATGTGTAATTCAGCTCTTGTCAGCTATTTCTACATCAAGGTCACTTCCTCCTGTAGCACAAGCATCTGCCGCTCTGATTGTGTCCTTTATAATGTTTTCCTGACATGCTTTCACATCTGAGCGTAATGGCTGAGTGACATGTGACTGATGGGCTAGGGCCGTCAAGTGATGGCCTCGCCATGAATAAACCAGATGGCACTTTGCGTTTGTCTCGCCGCTGTGCGCCAACTGATTTGGGGCTGAGCTCTTCTGTTCTGGCCCTTGCGTGAACCCAGCATTGCGGGTGGCAGGCCCAGGTCTTCTCACGTCAAACCGCGAGCAGAACGACAGGCTTCGTCCCATGGAAGTAACCCGCCTGATCATGACACTGAGTCCGGCGGCTGCTGGGAACACCTCCATCTCTGCGCTGGCCCAAGAGCTCAGTGCTGTCAGTGTGAGAGGACATCACTCCCTCCCCAACGCTAAAGCAATTCAATTAGTGTTCACACCCTGAGTCTCAAAATAGCAGCTCTAGGAGCCAAGCTCTGTTGTACCGAACGGAGGCTCCTCGATCCCCAAACATCTGCTTCATCTTCCTCCTGCAGCCAGAGTTGTGTCTCTATCTAATTAAAACATCTTGACTAACAGAGCTCACTGATGAGAAAGCAGGTGCTCCATACCCGAGGGCTTAATGAAGCAAGGGTAAAAATTGTGATCATATTAATTTAACTGGTAATTGGGCAATTAGTTGGTGGACTCAAAAAAGTAACTCTGGAAAGACGGGATATGAGCGATCGCTCCACTCTGTGCAGAAGGTCAGGACTGTTGTGCTTTCAGGGGCCCCACTGACTGTTCATTTTCAAAACAACCGTTTTAATAATTTCATCTTTGCGGCGCAACAAAACGATGCTCAGTTCACTATGACATGGGAGGTTGTGAATAAGATTACATGGGCAGGTCAAAGAAGACAGAGATGTGAAGGACATAAAAAAATGGCTCCGAAAATCTCATAGCAACGCTGACATCAATAGGCATTCATCAGATACAGCAAAACGATGGCTTAACCTTGAGTCAGAGATTCCATTGAAAAATGGACCCATTTTTGTAAAGGTCCTTAAAAAATGAACACTGTTTAGTGCAGTATAACAGAATACGCATTAAAAGTGAAAAAGACTTGATGTGGCCATGAAGAGGCTTCAATGATACAATCAATGCACTGCATTAATAAAACAATTTAAACAAGCACCATGCATAATATCCAATTATGAATTTTTACCTGCCTCAGAATTTTTTTAATTAAATATTATTATATATTTTGATAATATTTGAACATGTTTGCCAACCACACTTTCCCACATCATTTTTGGACAAGGAGCTTTTGAATGAAACAGTATCATTTCAACAGGGTGAAATTTCACTTCACTGATGTGCACACGACCATTGCAGTTGTGAATTTGTGTGTTTTCTTCTGTAGACAGTCACAAGTGAAGCACCGAAGCAAGCGGTCAAGCCTGATTATCTTTAGTGATGGGACACACGGCGACGTGGTGTGTCAGGAGATGCATGTGCCAGGTGTGAGATTAAGGAATGGAAGACACTGTAATTAGGAAAGAATAATCTCTTTTCTTCCTTGATTCTGAGCCTTGATTAGTCGCTTAGATTATCGCCATAAGCCTCTTCCAGTCTGCTGCCCCATGGGTTCTGATCTGCTCTTTGTGGGGCATGGAATACTCACAACAACCAGCCTAGGATAAAGACTCATTGCCCTTTTCCATAGCATGGCTGTTATCCTCTATATAATCTTTGTTTAAGCAGGATCCTAAAATCCACACTTAGGCATTCAAAGATTTAAAAGGGAAGCTGGGATTGAAAGCTGAACCAACTGAAAAAAAAAATCTGCCTGGATCTCACTGCTCTTTTCACTGGAAGGCACTGGGCAGAATATTACTATCATTACACATGTAATGTGATTTACAGAATGCTGAAGTGCTTTCATGTCTTTACAAATTTTTACTGTTAGACAAAATAAAATAAAGAAGTTCTTTATATTGCAATATGTTTTTGATGTTGCAATCATTGAAAAAAGTGATTGCAACATTGTGTTTGACAGATGCACACAGCTTCTGATACACATGCATGTTGAAGTTTCAAACTTTGGTGGTCCCTATTGCTTAACTCCCATCACGCTTACCGCCTGCCATGCACTGATCAAATTGGAGCAGGGTTTTCAAGATGGCTGTGTGTTTTCACAGTTAGGACATGAGTAAGAATGTTCCGATCACCCAGATAATTACAGAGCCAAACACTAGCTGTGTCAATTGCTTATAGTCCTAGAGATTGAGCCTTCAGTGAAATGCTTACCACACATTTAAGTGTCATAGGACATTTTCAGCTACAAAGGAGTAGTGAAAGACTGCTCTCCCTGAAGTACAAAAATCCTGTTATGAACTTGTATTTTGTATGAGTATGCACTCTTGCTCTATAGAATACCAGATTTCTTTTTTAAAAAATCTGATTTTCATCAATTGAGTGGTTTTCTCAGTTCACCATACTCCACCTCCCATCACTGTCTGGCTTAATGGCTTACCGCTATAAAGATTCTGTTCTGCAACAAAGAGTTGTCATCTGCAGAGATGTTAGTCCATGCGCAGAAATCATCTTGGCAGACATGTCTCTGCAACGTGTTACATCTTCTTCAATCTCTCAGCATTGAAATGTTGAGATAATGTGCTGGGAGTTCAGTCACCAACACCTTGTCTATCAAACACGGGCTGAGCCTTTTGCACCTCTGTTACAAAAGATTTTCCTTTCTGTCTCACAGTGATGGTGCAGATCTCCGCACTGAGCATTAGTTCAGAACAGTTACAAGGAATTGCGGCAGTTCCTGAAGCAGGAAGGTCTTCGCTGGAGTACCAAAATGAAAAGAAAAAAAAAAAAACATCGATCTAAAAGTTGATATAAAATGCCCCAGAGGGAATGAAATTTTATGCTGAAGGAAATGTGGTCAAAATGATTCAGTTATAATTGAATAATAAAGTGGATGGATAATAGTTTGATTAAAAAATTACAGAGTTCTTTATGAAGTAAAGTCAATGCCATGTCTCATCTTGCAACTTTGTGCTAATTTGTTGCAGTGGTACTAATAGGCTTTCATTTTTTATCATTTCAAAACCTGACCACAGTCAGGCATGTTCTTTTAAAAATCTTCTCTACTGTTTTTTTTTTTTTTTTTTTTACAAATAAACATTTGTGATTTTAACTTGTACAACTTTTGAATAAGGTCAAACATTGATTAACATGAACAAATAATACATTAATAACTGAAAAGGATTGGCTAGGGGATTGGTTTGGATTGGTTCTGGGAATCAGTGAATTCAGCTTACAGCACCGGCCTACACAATCTCAATTCAACTGAGCACCTGAGGGATGAGATAGAACAGGTCATTTGTAGTAGAATTCCATCACGAGCTGATTTGCAACCTATGTGCATCACTGGAGTTGGCACGGACCAGAATCCCTGTTTTGCACTTTTGATACCCTGTTGAATTCACACATATCATAGCACCCCTTTACCGTTAGGTACATGTACCTAATAACGTGACTTCCCTGAGTGTATGTCATCATTCATGCTTCACAAATTTTAGCTAATGGTTTATAACATACACGTGCATTAGCACACTGTCATACAAAAGATGAAGAGTTACCCATCTCACCCATCTTTAAATGGCAGACTCATTAATTGGTGTGTTAAAAAAAGCATTAAATAAACTAAAAATGCTGGGGATAATTTAGGTTATTGATTATTATGACCATTACATGTATTAGAGAATCTTGATTTATGGATATTGCCATAATTAATGGTTTGTCAGTACATTCATTAATGATCTCCTCATTTTTATTCACGAATTGGTTAATTGTAACTAATGTATAAAAATCATGCAGATTAAATTAAAGTTACACTAAATAATATTACTAGACATGGGAATTATGTGGGTATTTTACATCAGAGAAAAGTGGATTTTCGATTTGTCTTGGCCCTCATGCATATTCAATTCTGACAGACAGAATGCTAAATATGACAAGGAATTATGCCAGCCATATCCTAATGAGACAAAACGAGATTCATCACAACTTGCAGCAACTGTGTGAGACAGCAACTGAATTTCCAATACAAGGTATGAACTTTGTTTGGATGAAAGAGTAGTCTCCAAGCAAAATGCCTTCTGGATTGATTGCCAGGAGGAGACAAAGGTGAAAAAGAGTGGGAGAGTGAACCCGGAGGAGTGTTTGATACCTGGGATGTTTGAAGAACATATCAAATCAACATACAGATTTTCACAAAGCCATGCCATGATTGGTTATTCAGAGAGATAAAAAAGGAAGCTGAACCACACACACACAATCCCTACAGCACAGAAAGCCCTGGCTGGACCACTCCAGATTTCTTATGCCTCTGGTATTTTTTTTTTTGCAAAGAACCGTTGCTTAAATGTCACAGCCTGCTTGCCCCCATTGATGTGGTTCAGGGCTAAATGTCATGCAGTGGAGACTCTAACCGCGACACAGTTAATTACACCTCATGATATCAAGCTCTCAGTGACACAAAACAACTTTATATTATTGGTGGTTTCCTGAGAAATACCGTTTTTTGACTGTCATACATCCCCACCCAATCACAAACCATGCTGTTAAAAGCTTGCTATCGATATTTGAATCAATAACTTGTGGCAGAATTTGGTTACACAGGTTTGTTTTTATTTTTATTTTTTTTTTTTACAAATATCCTTTTTTATGTATTGTTAGCTCCTTTGTCCAGTTTTTTTTTCTTACCACTGCCATAAGAAAGATGAGAAATAAGTTAGTGTTCATTTTCATAAAATTCCATCTCCTGAAACATATTCAAAATCAGGCATTGCTTTAAAAGGAAGTGTTAATTGCTAATGGTCTCAGTTGTAATGCTGGGCACATTCCCTGCGTATGAGCGTGCGCACATGAGCGTGTGTGTGTTTTAACACCCTTGTGTCAAATACAGAATCAGAAGTGCAAATTAATCATGCCCTACGTGCATTGTTTCAATAAAAATAACCGAAGCAAAATTCAGCGGTTGCCTGTCACTTTTTTCTATTCTATCCATGTATTTTGTGAAGTAGCAGCTTCACATATCATGTGACAGCAACTAATTAGAAGAACAGTGGATACTGCAAATACTTTAATACTGCTTCATATAAGCAATTTTCCACACTGAAGGGAAACTGTAAAAAAGGAAACACTGAATTCCTTAAAAACATTTTTGTGAATATATTGCTGTAGCAAAATCAAGCTACTGTTTCAATCTTCATTCTCCTTTGTCATCATTTTGGCAGATAACAAATCAGTATTATCAAGTTACTCATAATCAAATTGTGATGTTGTATAATTTTGAATCTGGATGAAAAACAGGGATTAGAAAATAAAACACAACATGAACCATACCGTCACAAAGGGTTGCCAGAGCTCTAAAGCCTCAGCACAATTAAACAGCCATTTTCACAAAATCCATAAACTGCATCAATACAGAAACCATACACACCCTATGGAAGTGCTTAATGATGTGAACAGAAGTTTGTAAACTGAATAGCTTGTTGGATGTATTACACGACTGCTCCAGGCTTTCCAAGGAAGGTTTTTTTTTTGTTGTTTCTGTTTTTGTTGAAATTGGGATTGCACCATTTGGTGTTTGTTTGATGGTGCATTTGTTTGTAATGCAGACACCTCACCTTATTTTCCCCTTAATCTTTCACTAAATTGCAATGCATTAATGGAGCTGACATAAAGCGTCAGCAGCGTGTGACCGATCTCTCTTCATGCATCACACTTTGCTACTATTATACAAACAATTTACGAGCATGTCTCTCCCCCCTCCACACCCCACCCCCCGTGTCTCCTGTGCTTCCTTCTTCTTCCTCCACTGCTTTTTTGCACCCTGAAGTCTAACAGCTGGACTGTGCAGTCACTGCTCCAAGGGCTGCAGTTTATAAGCAGCTGCTAAAGATGGACTGCAGTCACCAAAGAAGCCAGAGCACACTGCTGTACCATGAGACAGGGAATAAACCTCTCCCTCCAATGGTGTCCATTATCGAGGAAAGCATTTGCGACTACATTTACATTTAGGAGACACCTTTATCCAGAGTGACATTGTGTAAGAAATTCAGGTGAAGTTTGAATGGTACAACAGGAGTACCCTACATGGGAATTGAATCTACAGTCTTTGAGGTGACAATCCTAGAACCCCAAGTATTATACTGCCTTACTGCTGCTTGAATAAACTACAAATACTAGATAGCATGTTAATGAACTTTGTAGATTTTACTGTGAGATTTCTGTCACTTGCATTCAGTTTTAACTGTTATAATCTCTTGCTGCACTAAAAACCACTGTTTTTCCTTGGAATGTTTTTCACCTCCATGCTGTACATTCATTCTGTGTAACCATACTCCTCGAATTCATTATCTTTTCTTTCTTACTGTGCTGTGATGTCATTATTCATAACTGTTATTGACTTTTTTAGTATATGAAATACATTTGTCTATGTGAAAGAATGGCCTCCAGATCATTATGTCCTGCATTATATCCTGCAAACCATTAATGTAGCCATGCATATGGTCCTGAGAAATGTTCATTGAGCTTTAAAATAAACTGCCTGGCTTATTGCTGTTCAAGAAAAGAACTGTAAGCCACAATACCCTCTATTCTTAGCCTTAGCCTGTGTGCTCTGTCAGATTTGATTGAGCTTATGCTTTTTGAAAGGGCTTTTCACCTAGTTTAGTCATGCTGTGTATTTGTTGGAAGCTAACACATTAGCAGTGTCCTAGATTAATGACTAGCTCATAATAAAAGGGGTCAGTCATTACCTGTCCTTGCAGACAGCAGCTTGACTTGAGCCCTTAGTCATTGTGTGCTCCATGACTGTGTGCAGTAGTTTCAGAGTCAAATAGAAAATGCTTGTGCCTTACCTTAGGAATACATTTGACAGCTTTGAGTTAAGAGCCCACAGTTCCTGGACTTCATTGTACAATCTTGAATAGGAGACAGGCCATGCACTATGGGAAATACATATAAAACAGAAGAATGGTCTGATAGTTTAAACACAAGAATAAGATTCTGTGACCTCTAACCCAACCGCATTTTATATAAGCAAGAAGGCGCAGCTTCAGATATCTTAGGGAATGTCTCAATGACTCATAACAGTTGGTAGTGGCATCGCTCGTGCTGTTGAAACCGACATGACTGTAGCATCAATTCATAATGGCACTGTCAGAATGATCATTGAAAAGATGTCAGCTTCATGCTGTATTATTCACAAAATTAAATTAGCCTGTATGTACCAGCAACCACAAAAATATATATCTATATTGAAAGTATGCATTTTAAAGGCACGGAAGACAGATTCTTGGCCATATTTTGACAATCGGCACATGGTACATGACACATATTAGATCTAGGGTGTGTCACAATAAATCTTTAGCTTGTTTCTGTGTGTTATTTTAGGTGTGTGTTTGTGATGTGGTTGTAAAATAGGTTGGATTTCATGGTGTAATCACATGTAGGTGTGGTGTGGGTGTACACACAATAAGCCATTTGGTGTTATCCCATCCCCTTTCAAAGCCACCTGGGTTATGCATCTCCAGTACATCTGTGTGACATAAGCTGTAAATACTGCTGCATTTTTGCTGGCAGGAGACAAACTACTATGGTTTTATACAAATTTTATGTCTTTTGAATGAAGTCCCACAGAGTATGTCCAATCTGAGAAATTTACCAATTAACAATATATTATTTTTGAATGCATTGACTAAATACATTTACTTTACCTCTAAATTGATAATCTTTCATGCATAGCACCTCTTTAGACATTTTTGTGCCCATCTGTGAGTAACAGTAGGCAGTACATTCTAAATTTCACTGGTTAAATCACAATAAAGGAACTCTGGCTTCAGACTCTGACTGAACTTAAGGTGTGGGTTTTGGTTGGCAGTGACTTTTTTTACTCTCATTCAAGTGATCAATACATCAGTAGTATGCCTGACCACATATTATGCTAAGATGAACCCACACTGATGAATTTATGTTGATTTACTCTCTACAGAACTTTGCCACTTAAGGAAAAAATGACTAATATGTCAGCTACAGCCACTCTAAATTATTAGCTATTTTGAAATGGGTGGTATGTGATCCTTGACAATAAAATGATGAAAGAAGTGAAATCTCAACCAGTTGAAAATTAATTAAGAGTGCTGGTGGTAGGAGACATTTTTATTTCATTTTTTTTTTTTTTAATATAGAAGGCAGAAGCTCTACTTTCCAGTTTGTTCCATAGCTTTCTAACATGCTTTCTCATACAAGCACAGCTATGCCAGATACTCATGCTGGCTTTGATTAATGATAAAACCATCAATGATATGACTTATTTCTGCCACAAGTAAGCGCTTTCAAAAGGTTATTTTTTCAAACAGTCACCTCTTGTGTATGTGTTTTTATCTGTGTGTTTTAAGGTAGTGTTAAGTGTCTGAGAGTTTATATTTAATTCCAGCTTCAGTAGAATGAATTTTCAGACAACATGAATGAGCTTAACAGTTTATTGTGATGTGACATGTTGTATAAAGGTACAGACATTTGATCTTGGGCTTGTACTCCAAGGGGGCAGCGCCATGCCTCACAATTTTTTTGAGTGAGGTGAACCCCCCACTGGACCACTAGAAGAGAGAGAAAAAACAGAAAAAAGGAAGTAGACATTGAAGGTAGAGATGGGGAGGAGGAGGGATGCTGGAAGCAGGGTGTGTGATGGGAGATAAGGTACGTGGCAATTTAATACCTGTGGAGAAAACCAGATTGGACGGACAGAGGTATTTGAATGAGGGGTTGTCTGAAAATATTTCTCCCAATCCTTTGTTAAAACAAACTCCATAAAAAATAACAATACTCAATTGTGAAATTATAAGATAATCATAATATCTTTACAGTAAAAGAGTAAAAGAAAAAAAAAGTGTTTTCCTTTTTTTCATTACAACAGAAAAATAGTGGCGGTAACATGGTTTATCTGGTGCTCATGGTCCACAGTTATCATTCCCAGACGACAGACTGGCAGACACATAGGGGTTTTATTTAATAACCAGGAGGGGCCATCCACACTAAAACCCAATTTTCCACATCTCTTCCCTGGACAGACAGCAGGTGTGCTGTAGTACCTTTCAGTGTGCTGCCTCCACTGAGTGAAACACTACTCCTGTGACTCCTCAAAAGACACTGGCCTCCACCAGAAGGTGATTGTTATGGCTCTCACAGCCTCAAAGAGAAGATAATGATTAGGGACCCAAAGTTAGTTTCCGTGAAGGACATGGTCCATTGTTTCTACAGAAGCCATGAAAGTAATCTTTTCTTTCTACAGGGAATATATCCACAACTGTCCAGCTCTACTGTATAAAGAGTTGATTGGCAGGCATGGGATGGTGGAAAGAAATCATTTGCTAAAGTAATCCGGCAGACTCACTCAAGGGACGCTGGACCAAAGACTGCGGTGTAAGAAGAGATGGTTTTCTGCAGCCAATACATTCTCCATCTCAGGGCCTTTTTTCAAAGGCCAAAAGCAATGATTCAATCAAAATGTGTAATTTTTGAAGGCAGACCCAAGTCTGTGCACAGTGCAGTGTGCCACGCACACACATTGCTGAGTACTTCTCTCAGCATACATCACAACTGTGTCATTTTCAGAACTGAAGGGCTGTCCTCAAGATATAGCAGTTCAAAACATTCCATTATAAAATTTACTGTCTCATATTCCGTGAAGCACTTTGAGCTGCAATTTCTGTATAAAATGTGCTGTATATACATTTCAAACTAAATCTATCATAGCTGCATATATCATCACCGACAGCGAGAAATGTAGGCTGGATGAATGCATCCTAAAAAAGACATATCTGGTATCAAAATAGCAGCAAGGATTTTCGGGCTGATCACATGAATACTGATGCTGCTTTATCTGCTGATCCTGGTACATCCATGACTGATTGACAGCTGTGTGATTATCAGTCACGTATACAATTGCCATTCAGGTTCTTCAGCTGATGTGAACATTGAGCCATGGACTGACACATGCTGTCTGCCACTCGCAAAATTGCAATATGAGTGACTGTAGAGGCAGCAAAACCATGCATGGAAATCATACTTACACAATGGTCCCGTTTGAAGAGTTAGCTCCATATTGGACTTATGATACTTTTTCTTACACTCTAAAGGGATCTAAATCATACCAAAATGGTATTATTTACTTGTAATTGTAGGAAAACCATATTATATAACTATTAACTGTTATGCAGTAGCAAATGGTTTATCAGTTCTTCATCAGTGATTTCTCCTCTCTGCATAATATATAATGCAAGAGTATACAATTTTACTAAAAGAGGTCTTATATAGAACCATTTGCAAATAATTTGGCAGTATACAAACAATTGGGGTTACTGGTTTGCTAATTGTTCTGAGTTGTACCAAAAGGTTGTTTCTTTATGATAATGAGCCAAGAACCCATACAGAACCAAGGTGTAGTTGCGGTGTCTCTCATTGTTTGATTTTGGGGTCTGATCAGCTGTTCTGCATTCGTAATCATCTACTTCTGTGAAAACCCATTATTGGTGGAATACACACATTGCTGCTTCATTCCATTCCTCAGAATATTCAAGACAAGAGGGTTTGATTGGTCTTAAGCCCTCTTGCCACATTTAAGCTTTGTGGAGCAACATCCTTGCAAAAACTCTTCACCTTCCTTCCATCCACCTGTCCCACAGAACTGGACCAGCTCTTGAAATGAGCAGCCCTTTGCTTCCAGAACACCTTTGGTCCTTGAACTGCTGTTACACAAGTTTTCTAGTGTTTTCTTTTTTCAATTTTTGTGTTTGTATGGATCTTATGTACACCTACTCTGAAATACATTTGTTCTGTTTCAAATTTCTAAAGTATACATACCTCTTCCTCAACTCAAGTTTTCAGCCATTAGTGCAGTGAATACCTGCAATATTGACTCTTATATGTAACTAGTGCTATCTTGGTGGACATTTCTCTTTAGGAGGCCAAAGTGTAAAGAGTTAAGAGAGAATTTAAGTTAAAAGAGAAGAATTGGCCTTTCAAAGGCTATGATCCCACATTAAATACAATGACCTGAGAGGTTGAGGACAGCCACCTGGCCATGTTTTAAAGACTCAGACATAGAATGAGATATAATTTACAGGGAGATAAAGTTAATTCATTGACCATGCATGAGGTGGTGGTGGGTGTAGGGAGTGGGTGGGATGTCACTGGATAAAATAGCGGTTTCTTGCTATGAAATATGCATAGGTATTAAACGGTAAGGTTAGGGATAACATATTAAATTTGAGATTTTTTGGTGAAGTTACCCTTTAATGGTCTCAGCTGGGCTCAGCTCCAGACGTGATGTTTAATTTAAAAGGATTAGGGCAAACCTGCCAAGGCTTCGAGACGCGGGGTCTCAGAGAACGGGAGAGAAATCTACAGCGCAAGGAAGTGTAGATTAAAAAAAAAAAAAAAAGAAAAACCTTTTCAAAGTAGGATCTGCCATCACAGCCAAATGGTTACTTCAAGGTTACTTCAGACAGCCTGGAATAGGTTAATAGAGACTGTGATTCTGGCATGGTGATTGGCTCAATGTAAAATCCCTGGGATTGGTCCAAACAAAATCTAATGTGAATTCATGTTGTTTCTATTAAATGCGGAACATAACAACATAGCAGTTACCAAGGAAACACAAGTGTGAGACGTGAATTTTTTAACATTTAAAAATGTCCATTTTAGTTGCATTGACACAGTTTAAATGCAAAATGCCTATTAAATCCCAGTTGTCAGAGTGAAATGAATAACAGCTCAGTCAAGTCATCTCAGTAAAAACACTGGGTGCAAAAGAACAGCTATAAGTGCTCTGTGACAATGCTGACCATCGCTTTGTCCAACAAAATGATTGAAAATTCTGAAAACTGCTGTGTAAGAGAGGTGTTTATTAAAAAAAAAAATACAAGAAAACAACAGGCTTTCCTCGAAGCAGGGATGCAAAGCAGCCCACCAAATCATACCTTTACCCTGCTTACTTTAAAATGGAGTTAAACAAAGGGGGGAAAGAGGCCAGAGGTGAGCTCTCTTCCACTCTAACCTTTCAAAGTGGCTCGGTGAGACTGACTGAGTTTGTCTGATTGAATCTAACCCATTGAGTACATTTAAGAAAATATGCAAATAAGGTACAGTTTACATGCCTGAAATTTCACAGTATAATGCTCAGTCACAGGGTCATCTCACAAACACTATGCATGCAAAAACATTGCTGCACCACAGCTATTAACATCCAACACCTGCTTATGACAAAACATGAAAAGCTATGCTTGACTGTTTTTTTGCATGAATGGAGTGACATTTCCTTCAATTAGTCAGTACAATGGGAATGGGCCACAGCACACACCCAACTTATTACCTGTTTTAAAATTGGATCATTTCATAGAGGGTTTGCAACTCTGTTATTTTCGGGTTAGAGAGCTGTATGAGGTTGAGAGCAAAGACAGTGGGTGTGACAGATACTAATACAGTTATAGCTGTTAGACATCATTTTACACAGGGCAGAGTTTTAATATATCTCTTTTTTCAAAATAATGAATCAGCATGTTACTGATTGCAAGTGTGTTATTAATCTTTGGGGAAACATGTTTTATATCTACTCAACATGATTCATAGATGATGCTGTCATCTGCACTACAAACTGTTATTTTTTTTCCTCATTCCTCAAAAGTGTGGACTCTGTTGTTCCACATTGCATACTTGTTACTGTTCTCATTTTCTTGATTTTATTCATGTCATACCTTGTGTATTTGCATTTAATATGTAATGCTTACAGTTTTTCTCTTCTCTCAGTCAAAGCAGAAACCTAGTGTGACTAGTTGCCCTATATCTCTGGGCAATTTCTGACTATAACCATAATGCAACTGTTGTTGGCAAGAATTCAGTTTGTGTGTGTGTGTGTGTGTGTGTGTGTGTGTGTGTGTGTGTGTGTGTGTGTGTGTGGGTGTATGTTTTCCATTTTTCCTAAATCCATATCCAACTACATACCACACAATGACACAAATTACAAATGTGACAAACACTTCTTGGTTAAGCAGCATGGTGACTTTGCATTTACACCTACACCTGTGCAACTACATCAAATCCACTCTAGTAATAACAATTACTGAGTACATGTGAGTACATATGGAACAAGTAAGAGTTAGTGTTAGTAATTACACATGTGAAAGACAAGGCAAGTGAAACATGTTATGTCATCATGAAAACTAACATGTAACAGAACTAGTACTGTATACCATGTAAGGTTAAGAACAACACTGACTCCTTGTCCATGTTAATTAAATTGTAGTTACTCAGTAATAACCTGTTGTAGTTATGATGTTATTGCAAAGGCATAGGTGCAATGTAATGCAAAGTCTTTTTATATTTCCTCACTGTATGACACAGTCTTGTGAAAGGAATCATTTCTTTTTATTTTGTTAACTCATAATATGACTGTATATAGCAAAGATTTTATGGTTGTTTAACCCATAATAATTGAATTAAACATTAATTCCATTTTATTTAGCATCTCCAGCCATACTTCCTCTTGGTTTGTTTTTTTGTTTTGTTTTTACCAAGCCTGCTAAAACCTCTCACATTTCCAGGCTTTCAGATTCACTGTAGCTCCTCCACTCGATATCGAACCAGCGCGACTGGATCTTCCTGCCCCTGAGAACATATGAGGGACACGACAGATACAAAGCCAAGGGTAATCAATAGCTCATGTTGCAGCATTTCTGGGAGCAATAACCAGCAAAAAGGCATAGGGCGAAACCCATGGGCAGAACATAAATGGAGGTGTTAAACAGAGGGTCATGAGGACATGGGGGAGGGTTTGAGGGACTCTCTTACTCTATAACATTGTAACTTTGCTGGTAAAGCTTCTCTCAGTGCACTCCCAGCCAGTAAGCACATACACATCTTCACTGTGCTATCCATACCAGATTTACTTGTACTTGTGTTCTGTTCAAAGAATAATATTTGTATAATATACAAAAATATGTATTTATTCCTTTAAGGAAAGACTCATATAGATAAGCAATTCCCGTTTCATTTATTTCATATGATTGTGGTGTTTATTGATTATTATGTTACAATATTTTTAGATGTTAGACCATGCCTGATGGTTACCTTCGCCTTCCATTAAATTCAGAGAGCACTATGTGTAACTATAGTACTACTATTACAAAAATAGAAGCAACTGGTGGCATTTAATAAAACTACAATTCATGTATTCCATTGATCTTAGTTAATTGATTTTTTTTTTTTTTTGTGGTTGTATCTTTCTCTGTGTAGCGGAAATGATGGATAATGGCTCATTAGGCTATATGGTCTGATCAAAATAAGCAATAATAATTCTTGATATGGACTCTAGTTGAGAGGGCCATATTTGTATGGATAAATGAATCATGTTTAGGATAAAAATAATATTTCCAACAGCTATACAAAAATGTTTCTAGAGAGAACACCATACTAACTTAAAAAAGGGCCATATGAAAACAAACATTAAATAAATATTTTACAGAATGGATTTTACACTGAATAAAAAAAATTATATTTTCAAAGCATGTGAACATTCACGAATAGTTATTTTATATATATATTTCTCGTTTTTGTTACTATGTGTCCTCTATCATTGTATTGATCCTTGCTTTTTCTTCCATATAAGTCTTTCTGCTTGAGGTACAATACCTGATATTCCACTGATCTCTTTTAATTTCCCCCCCTTGGGCCACCATACTTGTTGGTGTGCAGTCCCAGAACAATAACTGTTACCATCACAATTATATACAATTTACTGCAGTTTGTTGCCTGGGTCTAAGAAAATGCTGCTGTGGCAATATCAGAAACCCCACTGCTCAAAGCAATTTAGGCCCAATCATCAAGCAAGTAAACTGAACATAGCACTGGAGACAAAGTTTGAAAGAAAAGTTTTTTTTTTGTTTTTTTTTTTGAAGAACCCTTGACAACTCTTTGCTCAGGTGATTTCTTTTCCCACTTATTTGTCATTTGCACTGCCGGGAAGAAACCAGTTTTGGAGTAGTCCCTAATTATCTGGACAGGCGCGCAGACAAGAGACCTATGCAAAATAATAAATGCAAGCTAAGTGCCAGGAAATGGTTCATTATATAATCTCCAGCCAAAGATAGTGGTGCCATGAAATGCTATAACATGAGTAACAATCTGAGATAAAAGCAAAAAAAGACATATGTTTATTTAATCAGTTTAAGATTTTAATGTCTTTTTAAAGTTGTGAAGCACCGTATGCCTAAATGCAATTCATTTGCCATGCAAATGATGATGATGATAATTATTATTATTATTATTATTGTTGTTGTTGCTGACTTATGTTGCTAGACAAAATCACGAAGTGGTGAAAATAATGCATCAGTGCCATGGATAAATTATGTTTTTGTCACTACATGATATTAAGCACTGTTTCGTTCCACACTTGATGGTTGCTTTTATTTGAAAATGGACACTGTAGCACATTAGCTTGTTACTAATGCATGCAGAACATTAATGAGCTCCATTGCTATTTTCTCATTCGACAGGATTTGATAATTTTACACCAGGACAGTTCAGGCTAGTGATCAAGCCCTTGATGGTGACAGCCCTGTTGACTCAGACTTGAGGCTGACAGTGATTGTTACGGCTACACCCGCAACCTCATGTATTTCCGTGCCCGTGAAGTTCACTGTCAATGTGGCATCGTCTCTGGGAGATTAGGTCTGACAAACACTAAAGAGGATAAATGCCCGTTCACCTCTGGCTGCCGGGGTGAGTCACCACACCAAAGCACTGGTAGGGCCAGGCTAACTCTGCGATACTCATCCAGCACATGTCGAGCTAAGCCCCTTTCAGCAGCAAAAAAAAAAAAAAAAAACTTTACTGAGGGTTTTTTCAAAATCTGATAGACAATGAGTCATCTCTTGCCATTACTCCAGACTAAGAAGGCAAAAAAAGTGGTGCTTTGATCAAATTTGAATGTGCTGTGAGATCAAGGAGGCACAGAGTCATGCTGTTGCATTAGCTTAGAGAGCTGAGAATAATGAACTTTGTTGTTCGTGTGAGTTGTACGTGCAAACATTGATTTGCGGATATGACATCTTCACTTTCGCTGTCTTCAAAGTTTTCTTTATCCAGTGAGTCTGAGTGTTCACAGATGCTTCCCAACAATGATGCTTTGAGCTTATCTGATAAAATCGCGAAAGCTTTCATTATGTCTGTGGCAACAACATCCACAAAAAATACTGAAGAGAAAGGCAAGCAATTAATACATCATAATTTTGGGCCAGGTAGTTCGCTAGTTTTTAGGTCTGAATGAAAGTTGGCAAAGTGCTGCTGAGATAAGATAAGGAGAAAGATAAGACAGCGCAATGTCTTAGGTCTGCTGCTGTTGTCCGCTAGGCTGAGTTCATGTAAGAGTTCATGTGAGGAAAGCCGTGGTCTTCTGGCCTAATGGATTTGCCACTCACAGGAAACGGTGCCATTGTGAAGTAACAAATGTTAAGATACGCCTCGGGGTCCAATCACACGGGTCCTGGGCCGCACCACCACTGAAAACACGGATACGGCTGGGTTTACTGGGATCAGTGCCTGTCGGTAGCTAAGGCCGCTGCCGGCGTGCAACTTTGCAGGATGATGAGCGTGGGCTATTTGGTCTTGCGAAGCAGTGACTTGAGGCTTGATTACAAATGAGCATTTTTCATCAGGCTGCCTGCACTGCAAAAGGGGCCTGGTTCTTGCCGGCCTCGCCATGGTGATGACACATTGACAGCTTCCTCAGAGGCACGTCAAAATATGCATGTGGCAGGGCGATGCACACATTAGCGGGGTCGCATGCACCACCTCCAGGGATGGAAAGCTTAATGTGACCCCTCCGATGGCACATCACTGAATCTACTTGCTCCACACCATGAGTCCCAGGACCACTGGCGGGTCCTCAGTCAGCATGACAGGCTAGGCTGATAAGGCTGAGGTCCTCTCCATAATGGCAAGCAGAAATAAATCACACAAATGAAGGGAAATAAAAGGACATTTTATTTGCAGACTACATGATCTGAGGCATAAGAAAAAATGTTTTTACTGGTGAAGACTCTTTTTAGCCTCTATTAGCTTCAAAACAATAAATCCAACAATTCAGACTTTTGATTCCTGGTATTTGTCTCTCAATGGGAAAAAAGAAAAAAAGGTGTGTAATTGTGATAAGTGCCATTGTGTTATTTGCATGGTTTCTCTTAGTATTAAATCATAAAAATAATGGCAGATATTGAATACGTACAGTGAAGTCATTTGCTCAGAAGCAGGTGTGAGGAACATGGTTATTTATACAGATGGCCCATGGCAACAACCAGAATTATTCTCTTTTGAGACATGATTAGCAAAATAAATTTCAAAATGTCATCTCACTAAACTTGCAGTCTGTTCACTCACCTGGGACCAGCATAATAGTGCTGTTTAAAATGTTGTCTATATATAAAGGTCTTTCCTCGCCTGCAGTAAACATCAAATGAATCCCAGGACAAAATTTATACCCTCTGAATGTTTTTAGGAGGTTCCCAGTTGGTAGATATCTGCAGAAAGTAGCTGTCCTTCACATTATTTGTCAAGGTTTTGCTTGTGACTGTGCACTGACAAATCTGACAACCTGTGTTCAACAGATTTGTTCTTCACATTTTTAAAGCACCTAACGGAACAGACAGTGTAAATGTCTCTCAGATGTTTTGGTAGTCATCCTGCGTATTTTTAATGCAGAATTTTTGTCAGTACAGTGAAATAACCTTGGACAATTTTTTAGAAAGTAATAAAAAAAAATATTTGAAAATACTTACACATTTTAGTCACATGGTGTTCTGAGTAAACTCTCCTTGACAGTCAAATCAATTGTCAATTGTATATTGTCAGTCATTCTGTACACAATTCATGTCTAAATCATAAAAATGGAAACATACATTTTTAATGCCAACAGTATCCTATGATTGACATGAGGATTTGATTAACTTCTTTCTTATGAATATTAGTCTATCAAAAATGTACTCAATATCACAAGCACACACACACACACAGACATTTCTCTTCTGTGACCTCAGAGTTACTCTTTCAGTTGCACAATAGCTAAAAACTGCTCAGTTGACACATTCACACTTACTGTGTCACTAAAACACGTAATGGCTGTTGGGTTCAAGTTCAGTCAATTATAAACACAATAATGTTTGACAAAATGTACACTTAGAACCATTTGAAATGGAGGATACACTGAAAAGGAGAGGAGGAAAAAGAGAGGAGGGAAAAAGAGAGAATGTATGAAGGCTAATGTAATTGCTATTGTCCATTTAGTTTTCATCAGCTTTTTTATTTTTCCTGAGTAATGTTTAATCACTATTGATGTGTGTCCTTCATCAGTTTACTGTGAAGCACATTTCTAGTTTTCATAGAACAGACATCAGAATAGGCAAGTCTGATAAATACAGCAATACATAAATAAAATAAAATGTGTCCAACCACATATAATCATACAGGTACTGCTTAAATGACAGAACTGGACACAAACAAAACTTGCCCTCTACTTTTTAAATTCACGTCAAACAGTCTGAAATGGCCACGTAACCTGTTGGCTCTTTCACATTGATTAAAATGGGCAATAATATCTAATTTTTCATTATGATTATAAAGACATCTCATCTAATGAGAGGTTTTCTCAGTGTAAATAGAAGATCTAGATTCATTACCAGACGTCCCACCCCACATTCAGAGGTACTAGGTAGTAACTAATGGAAGAAGTGGCACACACTGGCATTGGTTCTGCTATACACATATTTTCAACCAAGGGTTTTAGTTTAACCCCTCGACTTCACATTGAGTCTTTAACCCTGGGGCAAGCTTTTCTGTCTAAGATGAGATTTCTTTTCCATGCTCTCCTGAAGAGACCATTTGACTGAGGGTGAAATTTTACCCATGTTGGAGAAAAAAAAAAAAGAAAAAACACGAACATGCTGACTTGTGGAGTGGATTTTGCCTCAGGGGCGAAGCGCCATGCTCCACTGTGAAAAAATAATGGTCATCTGCTGATTTTATTGTCTTGTTTCATGCTTTACACCACCAATTTCAACTTTTATCCTAACCTTCCCGGGATAAAATGATAAATTATGTTATTTAGCAATATAAATGAACAGATTGATTGGCCATTATGAGTTTATTTTATTTGACATTATTTTCCATGTACATACCCTCCTGGGGAACACCAGTGAGGCCAAAACATTCATAGCAAAGGAACAGAAATAGAAAGTAAAATAATTCACCTGTCTACTGTATTTGCATTGTACTCCTTAGTAAATATTCATGAATGCATTTTTTTTTGGAATTCACTTGGAGTTTTATGTTCCTACTAAATGTTTTTAAATTACAAAACTGCAAATGTGGCTTCTGAGCATGACACAAATTACCGCAGGTATTGATGGGAATTACATCAGCTACGTGATGAAAAACAAATTCGCTTTGGCGGGGGCAGGCAGGGCTACACACTCATACATATTCATGGCCTTGCACGGAGTGTTCGGGCTGTGTTCAAGGATCAAACTGAGACTCCGCGCTGCTTTGTAGTGGAAAAACCGGCCGCGTGACCCATGATGCACCACTCACGTCTCAGCACTCAGATGTTGTACACATGTATAATTAACAATCAAATCCCCCTGCACCGTGCAGCGCTTGCGAAAACACCAGCAATATCACAGTGTCTGTATGTGGAGTGGCCCCTGAATTCCCGTGTGACCTGGGAAATCAGAAACGATTTAACGGGAGCTCGAACTTGGGAAATCAGGTGCAAACGAGCGTGCCGAGAACGTGGTTTGGAACCCCGCCCTCGGCCGTAACACTGTTTCCCCCATCCCAACTGCTGAATCAAAGCTAAATTAACAGATAAAGAACAAAAAGCTTCTATAAGATCCATAATGCCTCATCCGGCAGATCGTTTCATGCAGTGTGTGATGTCTTATTGGTCACACAGGAGATGCCATGCATTGCTTGTAAGACATCATATTTTGTAAAATGTATGGCATTACATACATGTTCACACATGCACACACAAACACATGCACATCACTCCTGGGCACATGACATCCATGTCACATTTGGATAGACATCTCTCCAGCTTCTCCACTGTGGTTGCTATACAGGAGGCTGCTCATCATTACAACTGACAGAATGTCACAGGCATAAATTCTGGTTGGGGTAGAGGGTTCCGGAGGTCCTGGACTCTGAAGCAGTCCCATAGGATTGAGAGTCCTCATTTCTTGACGCTGTGTCCACTCTGGTATCGGATTTCACTCCAGCAAACTGAGTTTACAAAATCAACCTCTCAAGAACGGAAGTCGATAAACACTTGTTCTTATTTACAGCGTAGGATAATGGCGAAACTCTGCCCTCATTACCTTTGGAGGCTTCTCATTTGAGCCAGGAGCTGCATGAGTGTGCTGTTTAAACGTCACAGGTCAGTGGCTGACAGCAGGAGATGGATCCGGGCCAATGTACGTTTGTGTTTCATTGCTGTGGGCAAAGTAAGACCTCTGAAGAAGCAGTTATGGTGTCTATATATGAATTGCGATTCACTGGTGGAACTGATTGCTGAGAGCTCTGGCAGGGAGCATTGGCGCATGAAATATAAAAAGATAGAAAAAATACATTTGTTTGGTCTTCGGTGTATGATGGAGAATATCATCTCTCAGATTCATTAAAACCAATGCAAGTGGTACTTTCTCCTTTTGTGATAAAATAATATATTTGGGTATAACGTGATCAGATGCAGTACAGGGGCTTTAAAATTTCAGTGTCTCCCAGAGGACACTGCATTGTTCTTTTGTTGAACTCCATATTTTTCTTCCTTTCATTTTTTTGAGATGAACGCATTGAGCTCTTGTTAAAGTCTTTTGCTGGGTCTAATCTCTCTGATGTTTGCATTTGTCACCATCTCTGTCACGAGCTAAAGGACTCCTAAGCTGCTCCTGGGTCCCTGTTCGGAATCCTGCCCATTCTGTGTTGCTATGGCAGCAGCATTCTCTGGGTGTTCTTTATCAGACTGGTATTGTCAAAACCCTCAATAGGAGAGGCCAAACACTGACATGCCAAGGTCTCACTCACAAAGTCAGCTTCCGGTTCAGCAGACACAAGGGGAAAGAGATCAGTCCCCCAATACGTCAGAGCGTATAACAATTAACAGAGAAACAGATTTCATTCAATAATTCCACGAATATCTGATGCAGGCACCCCCCCCAAAAAAAAATAGACAAATAAATTTAAGGTTCATTAACAAAAAGCAAAAGAACATGGGACTCATAATAAGAAGAGCAGATCTTATAGGCAGGTAATTTACCTTCAGTCTGCTGTGTATCAAATACTGTATTTGTATGGTCAGTGAGTCTTTACCTCAACTACATCGCCTGGTAAACTGGTCCAAGCTTTAACTTTTAGTAAAAATACTTCCGGATATATGTTTGGAATTTGCCTTTAACAACTTTCGAACTTTGCTCTGTGCTGCCTTAGTTCTGCTGACTGAGCTTAAATTGAAAAGTCTATTGTAATTCACTTTAACTTAATCCCTTTTATGAATTTACAAACCTCAATTAAACCCTCCCTTAATCTCTCTTTGTGAGGCCTGAATAGATTATGCGTTCGAAGTCTTTACTTGTGACTCTTACATTTCATACCAGGAACCAATTTAGTTGCTCTTCTTTTTACTCTTTTAAGAGACATTTTCTTTTGTTATATTGCCCTTTTCCATTACATTGATATTGTATGGAAAATGATACTGAGCAAAAACTAAGAGGCCTAAAGTCCTCAGGCCTCTGGCACAACAGGTCAGCAGGTAGGTTGGTGGATAGCAGAGTAAATGAACAGACACTGTGTTCCACTTTGCATTGCTCCACAATTATGAAACTTCCTACACAGTTGCAACAGATATACTGGCTGACATTGGGAGATTTAAAAAAATCACAAATTAAATTGTATTAAAAATCGTATAAATAAGAGTTCAAATCTCAGTTGGTCGTTCCCTATCTTAACATTGAAAAGAAAGGTTGCTTTGTTTTTTTTTCAATCTCAAGAAACCATCATCTAAAGTCAGTGAACCCACATGCGGATACAAAAGAATGAACTTTGTCTTGTATGAGCATGCCCTGTGAATGAATGAGAAAATACATCTCAGTGCGAGAAACAGTGTTTCAAAATGTTACCGACCACTCAAAATCACAATATGTGGTATTTCCCTTCCAACCATAATTGTTAAACACAGCAGACAAGAAATCTCTACAAATGAAATAAGGCCAAACCAACGTAGGAAACAGAGCTAAAAGAATTCAGCCAGCAGGGATATATTTAAATCAAATCTCCAAGCAAAAAATCAGCAGGATCAACTGTTCTCAGAGACATTCGTTTGTGAATTCAGCTTCTGCAGCTATGACTCCATCTGATCACCGTTTCCGCAAAGTTAGGCTGGAATTTGTAATGAAAACTTTAAGAAAGAGTACTATGAATATTTCCAGTGAATTACATTTCCATTATTCAAAAGCAATCCTAAAAACAAATAGAAAATTCTCAGTTGAAGAGGGGAGAAAGAATACTAATGTAAAAAAAAAAAACCCTGCACCCTGAAGACATGCATAATGAGTGCTGTAATTAAGTCATTCTGCCTCTTTACTTTAGAAAATGTAGTAAAATGGAAAAAATGATGGGTTAATTCATTATTATCTCTTTGGATATTGTTGTGATACTCAAGATTTGTTTGTGCATAAAAACATTATTATTCAATGTGTCTCACGTTTTAAGGTATCAGCCGGTTATGAAATAATGTGCTCTGAAGAATATTTTGTACTATGCTGACAGAGATTGGGCTCGTGGAATTTATAGTCACGATTTATATGACCTCTACAGTAGCTGAATGTGTGTATCAGAAACAAATTACACCCACGGTAATCGTGCCTGTCTGTGAATCCATAATGTATATCTACTTCCTTTCATATTATATCTCAACAAATGACCAAATTGTTTTAGGGGGGTTCTACCTTTATCATTGGGCCAGAAAGATCTTGTTTACTTTAATGTAATACCCTGTGCAGAAGCCCACCAATGAGTGCGAAGATTAAGCATCAACATTAAAATAATGACTTTAGAATGTCTGATGATGATGATGATGAAAGAGTTTCCGATTAATTGCCAGCTATCTCCAGCCATCCATATACAAAGCCTTTGCTTCTGTATCATTAGAAACAGATGAAACCGCTCAGACGCAGCACAAGTTGCCTGCTCAAACAGAGATACAGCAAGTTCATCATTCAGAAAGCGCTCTCTGATATTTGCCCACACGGTCTTGCATACGTCTTGACTGCCTCATTACTGTCAAGGGCATATGCGGCTTACGCAGCTCCTCACTCAGAAAATATCAATTTCATTTGTCAATGAAAGTTATTTTAAATTCACTCATAAGGCAGCTTCAGAAAGGGGAGCAGCAAAGCTAGCACAGCACACAAACTGACAGCGATGAGAAGTATATAATGAGACATCTAGAGAGCTATTTTACAACAGAAGCTTTTAATCAGTGTCCTGGGATTTCTGGTATAATTCATAATCTATTTAATAACTATATCATAGCCTGATAGTTCACATACATCTACCAAGAACCAATTTTGAATCAATAGAATTTGATCCACAAAAGGTATTGGACAGGGAAAATGAAAATCATTATGATGGTCAGACATTTATTTCCAGCTGTAATTTGCTGAGGATTAATGCTACGGACATTGATATCTGTGTGTGAAGTGAATGTGAGCCACACTTTAAAACATTGCAGTTTATTAAAACCACAATAAGAATCTGCCATGGAGTGCAGCAGAAAATAATGAGCAGCAAGCTAGATCAATTTGTGAAAAATAAATAAATAAATAAATAAATAAATAAATAAATAAATAAATAAATAAATAAATAAATAAAAATACAAATAAAAATCACCCAGCTAGCTACACGCTGCCCAGGTATTTCAAGGTTGTTGATCGCTAATCTGAAGGGCCGGCAGCCAGAGCCTCTTTTGCAGATACCCATGTATCAAACATGCAGTGATCTGGATGCTGGCACACCTGATCAATTCACTTTTTTCTCTATTCCGTTAAAACAAATCATGGTAATACAGGCAGCACAAGCTATGGGGTTAGTTTCATGTGATGTAGCTTATGTAGCAGTATTGCAAAAGTTGTAAGGTCTCAACTCTTTCCAGGTCATCTCTAAGTTATATTCACCAGTGGGTACCCCTGCTGAATGGCATCACAAGGACACCACTGAAAATCATTACTTTTGTCACGCTCTGCAATGCTCTCTGCAGGAAACCATCATCTGCGATTTCTGCCCTCCACATCACAAGAAGCGGAGGAATTCCCCAAGTGGAAGCAGATAAGTGAGCGCATTTGTTTATTTATTTACGAGTGTTTGTTTTATCATGCCAGTTTGTGTGCATTCGCTGGTGCATTCACTCATAACTGGCTGCCCCCCCCCACACCGTCCTCCACCTCGGCTCGCGCTTGGTGCAAACCGCCAGAGGCATTATCCAGGGCCTGTCCGAGGAGCGCGAGCAGAAGGCCACAACCGGCCACCAGGGAGGGTTTGTTTCTTCCCTCCCCACTAATGCGCGGCTTGTCCGGCAGCGGGGACTCATTTGGTCTGCCAGGACCCAGGGAACGGTCGATGACAGCCTGCCCTGTCACCGCGACAGCCTACCGGTCCCTGGAGGAGGTGAATGGCAGCGAGTGGGAGAGTTTTTCTGGGATCGGAGTTAGCTTTGCTGGCTCGGCCGGATGCAGTTCTTTTTACACGTTTTAAAGGGTCTGTAACCCTGTAATGTCAGGAGAGAGAACAATCCTTCCTCACCTTATTTTAGCCGCGTGGTAGTCCTTTGTTGGCAGAGAGAAATTGCCTGTGGATTGCACTGCAGTGAATGAGCGAAATTAATGAAACCGCACTCTCACCTTCAGCATGTGGTTAGCCATCAGTCATTCCATATGGATGTGGAATTAGAGGACTCAGTGTGGGAGTCCCGCTGGACATGAAGGCAAGCACCACTGACACAGTTACACCGCACCGCCGCCCGTGTAGCCTGAGACAGCCGCTCCTTTTTTGGAAGGCCTTAAAGACATCATTATCTCCTGCAGAAGCTGGCTGGGCTCGTCTCTGGAGGAAGGTGCATGCGTCATTTAACAGGGAGGCACAAGCAGCACTGAGAGTTCAGCCTCCCAAGCCGGAGGGAAACAAGATTCTACTAGGAGACTGACGAGAGGAGAAAGTTCTCAAATGCAAACGTCAGCTTAAAAGGAGGAATTGCAAAGGCTGTTCTCTCATATGACTCCCAGGTTATCTTTTGAAGCTCATGAAGGGGCATTGGTTGGGGGTGAGCATGTGGTGTCAAAACAGGTGGTGATGAGGGCAATTACCTAAACAGGAAGTAACTTTGTAATAAGGGTACCAATGCAAACAAATACAAAGAGCAAACAGGAGACTAGAAGTTCTAAAATACAGAGCTTTCTTGGTCTATAGTGTAAGTTTATATGTATACAGGTCAATATTTCAGTGGTTACAGACAATTTTCAGCTGCTCCATGGCTTAAAGGTCTACAGATATATAATATGGTTTTACATTATTTTTAAAAAATATGTAATCAAGTTTTTTTTTATACATAAACATTTCTGTGCATTCTAGATGTATTTTCTTTCACCTGAAGTAATGTACCATCCACCAAAAAGTACAAAGTACAAAAAAGAACAATTGATATATTTATCTTGACTTTATCTGCTTCATCACATTAGGTGTATTAACCATTGAGGCAATAAATTCTTTCTTCTACTTCTTAATTCAAGAGCAGCTCAATGTCAGTAATTTAATAATCATTGACTCCTCTCACCCTTTCAAAAGCTTAGGGACTTCAGAGACCGCAAACTCTGAAACCTCCCTGTCTGTCCCTGTAATTAAAATCTGACAACAGAGGAAATCTGAGCCCACTAAACATTTCCAAAAGCCTTTATACAAATCAACTCTACAAATTAACAGTTCCTTAGATGCTGTGCCAGGATTTCATCACTTTTTTCTACCTTTTTAATGACTTTTTTGTTTCCCTACTACTGGAAGAAAAAAGAAAAGGCTGCATGAGATAAAATGTTGGAAGCAATGTGGTGCTCTGCTTCGAATCACACCCTGGGTGGTCTCCTGTATTAGCACGCTTAATATCTGACAGATGAATGAGGGGGTCCGTTACCGTGACCCCAGTTGGCAATTTAACCGATGCTTTAGGCTCTTCATTATCAAAAGACTTCAATTCCCTCCACCAAAGAACCTGGATTTCAGGCTCCAGGGGTGGAATCATGGTAGGGGGCCTTATTACCCCTTATGGAAATTTGCGAAGATGTATTGCAATAATAAAACACTAATTGAATATAACCGCTGATGGCGTGTGGTGGCTCAAAGGCTTGCATGCTAACACTCAGGGGTAACATTTTATTCAATGCTTTTCTTGGTGCACTTTCACAGCCTTCAGGATACGTTATGACATGTATCATCCTGTATCATTAGCAGTCATAAGTGGTCATAGGAAATTTTTACAGTTGTCCATGACTTGGATATAATTTTTAAATGTGTAATTTTTAAATGAGTATCACAATAAATATATTTGGGTATTTCATGTCATGCGTGACTGTCACATATGATTTCAGGACTGATTTTCATTGGCTCCCCTAACTGGATTTTATTTTTAATTGGAACTACTTGTTTTTATTTCACCTTAATTTTACAGGGTAACCTGAAAAATCAAATGGATAGCAGGGATTGCAAGGAGTTGTGCAGCAGGGCCTGGTTTAACATCATATCCTAAGAGCAGCACGTTCCACATCACAGTGCCCCATCCCCAAGCTGAGGCATTGCATTTCCTTTTGCTTTAGAGTTTGGGCGTTCTGTCAGAGTCCTGGAGGTTTGCAGTGTCAGCAGGCCTTCCCACCATACACCTCATCACCAAGTACCATAAAACAAAAAACATCTCAACCAGAGACAGAAGCTTGCTTGGTTCATTTTAGACCATGATTACTTCAACAAGGTATGTTCAAGCTGCCTCTCTGCCAAATATCACAAAATACTGAGTGGTGTCCCCCCCACCCCCTCCCTGCCCCCCGGTCCTGTCTGAATCCCTTGAACTAGTTGCTCCATATCAATTGACAGACTACCTGATTCAGAACAACCTTTTCAACCGAAATCAACCTGGCATGAAGGGTGACAGAACCACTCAACATAGAGAGCATTCCTCTTGCATGACAATAGTACTTAAATCTGTTAAAACTTCATTCTTGATCTCTGTCTTGGCTCTTCCTGACATCATTGTGCTTTTGCCAACCCTGGTTAATATGAATACCTCAAGCAATGGCTGAAAAAATGCATGGCCTTTGATGTATGAAAGCGTAAAAGAGCATTTTTATTTGACTGTTCGAACATTAATGTGTGGAGGGTTTTGCATTTACTTCCCTCATGCCAACCATAATGTCCTAAAATGCATTTCCCAAAACTATTTCCATACAAGACTTTTAAAATCTAAAGTGCATTAAAATGTCTTAGCTGCCCAAGTATATTTTCAGCTTGTACATTTAAAACTTGCTGATGGGTCTTTGTCTAAGAGGGAAACACATTGCAGGTCCTCAGACCGTTTGACTGGTGCAGGACTGGGAAAAGATACTTATCAGTATCACTTTTAACATGATTCTCATGTACTATACTCTCACAGCATTCATTCTTCACTGAAAAATGAACAGGGAGACGATCTGCTGAACACCTGTCATCACCTCACAAATGTTTGATTAGCCAGGATTAAAATTATGCTAATGTTTCACAAGTGCAGACATACTTCAGAGTCAACCTGCTGCTGCAGGCAGACACATGTGCACACACGCACATACACAACCCCACACACACACACACACACACACACACACACACTCTCTCTCTCTCTCTCTGTCTCTCTCTCTCATGCACATACACAAACATCACTCCTGGGTCACTGTTATGGGTCTCATCTCTCAAAGGTGAGTCCTCTGGGAATTTATTGGTCTATTTAAAGATCAGATGCCATACAGTTAATTCATTTGTACAGGGCAGGATCCAGCCAAGCGCAGAGAGTGATGCTCCAGCATGCTGTCCATCTGTCATACATCATCCTTTTCAAGTGTCGGTAAGACAGGCACGGGCGCTGTGGCTGAGAATCTCACAATTTACCTTAAAGGAAGGTTTAAAGAAGTTCCTTCCCCTACCCATTAGATACTTTTCAAAGCAGAGTGTGCTCTTACCTTAACTTTTGATATAGAATTAAGGAAAACTTTTTTCGATGCCTGTCATTACTATGCTGAGAAAATTGAGTTTACATTTAAATTGCTGCCTCAGACATAATTTCAACTTCAAATAGATTAGTGGCCTGAAAATATAACAGGGTTTACAATAAATAGTGTTATTGTTTTTTTAATGTAATATTTACTTCCTGTACATCAAATGAAGATAAACACACATGCATATATATATCTGTCAAACACACACACTCGAAAGATATTTCTGTAAACAAGTTAAATGCGGAAAGAGACTTCCTGTTGTTTTGCAGCTCTGCAATTATTCCCTGAGGGAAACTATCCTGTTGTGCCGAGTAGTGAAGTGGATATATTTCCAACTTTTTTGAAGACATAGTCCTTGAGAGACTCAGGTCTGTTTCCTGATAAGGAGTGTTATGTGTTCTGTAGCATGCCCACCATCTCTAACATGCTCATATGCTTTGTTATCTGCATTCTTGATGTTGATTGAAAACGTGCACACTTGCTGGATTTGTTCCTCAGATGTGACACAGTGACAAAGCTGTATGACTTAACCCCAATGACTTAACCCTCGGAGGCACTGAGGCTCTTGGCAAAGACATTAAAAGTTCATCCCACACGCCACTGAACATGAAACACAGCAATCACCGGCGATCACTGTCCGTGCAAACCAGACAAATCCATCCCAGCTGACAGATTCCATTCCATCATGCACTGTCACATGGGGTGTGTGCCAGGGATGGTGGCGATTGAATTGTCACCACGGCAAAGCATCAAAGACACAGTCTGATTTTTTTTTTTTTTTTTGCTGGAGAATGTCTTTTCTTTTGCCTCTGTGAACTGAGTGCAGTCTAAAGGATTCTGGAATTTCATATCCATTGCTGGACTGTTTCATTAATGCCGGATCAATGATATTGACTTTGCATACCAATGTTTTCAATATTTCTTAGCCAGACTATCAGAGGGAGATTGAATGGTTTTGACACACCAGGCTTGGGTATCACTGTCAAGATTAGTACATCTACATAACTGAATACATAACAAAAAACGGAATAATTATTAAAGCATTGAACATGTAATATAGTAAAATATAATCTGTTTGTTCTGTCAGTAAATTACAGTTCCCTCTTTTATGCGTGGGTCTCAGTGTGCAGAAAACAAGGCTGGGGCTGTATTAAAACCATGGGTAATTTAACACACACTCTCGGATTCTCAGGGTCAAAAGCATCAAGTCACCCTAATCACAAGTGCTGCTCGATCAATAACAAAGCTCTCAAGATGAATCCATCTCTGAAGTGATAAAGAGATTTTTATCTTATTTCTAGGTGAGGTATTCCAGGGATGTGTCACCACTAGAGTAAATTCTGTCCATGGAAAATGTTGTCTCTCATAGTCCATCACAGCTAAATTATGGGAATTATCATGCCAATGGCAAGTGTTAATGTTACTAATTCACTAGAACTAAATGAAATTATGGTTATTTATATAGTATATCTATATCATCACTTTACAGAAATCCCATTACAGAACATCTTGGATGTAAACCTGATGTTGGTGTTTTAACAGTGAATGGATTCATATAAGATTTGTCTTTAATTTTGACACAAGAGTAAATACAAGTTTTAAGGTGAAAGCACAATATTTGTGGTCGACCTGATTAAAATGTGTCCTTTCATTGATTCTGAGTCAATCTGAGTCAATCTTCTGAGTCAATCTTGAGTGAATCAAAGTGAAATGCTGACTGTCTCCTTGCCTAGATCATACTACAATAATCCATTCTTTTATTTAATTCATCTTTGAGATTCCTGAGATTTGGCAAGATGTAATTTCAAGGCATTGCACACTTTTGGAAGCAGTCCAGGTATGGTGCAGCTTGTGCAAAACGGTTACAATTATTGTTTGTGTCCTTGTGTTAAATAAAAAAAAATCCCTTTCTATGGTCCTGCATGGTAAACTATCGTGCTTGTTTTGCTCATTAAGTCATTTACTTTTCCACTTCTGAGAGGTCAAAGATTCCCACATGTCCTGGGAGACTTGGAGTTTGTTTGTGGTATTTGTTTAATTTGTAACACAGAAGGATCTAAGCTCTCTGCTAATAAGACTCGGGGGATGCAGGAGAGAGAAAAACAGAGACTGCCTCTTGTCCCAGCATTTGTCTGGCATTCTCCCCCTTACTCCATACTGAAGATTTCATAGTTTAAATCAGGAATTCATTTAGGAAGGACGCTGAATGGGAGGATGATATGGTGATCATTTAAATCTAGCTTATGCTAGCATTCACCTTCAGCAGTTTTGAGGTGCAGTTTCATTGTTCATTTTTCAACTGCCAACAAAAGTAGGACATTTTGATTTACTCTATATCCATAAAGTCCTTTTTTTCCTCCAAGGAATGTGATGAGTTGCAATATGTATGCATTTCACATTTTTCTCCATTTCTATCTAATCTTCATCCTTAAGTAACCTTGAGAGCATTCCAAGATTATAAACTTTGTTCATGAAAAACACTGCAGTGTATGGCCAGGAATGGAGAAATAAGTTAACTGCCTCCATTCAGTAAGAGTTTATCTGTTATAACATTGCTGTTGGACTAAGGAAGCAAAAAAAAAAAAATAGTAACTGAATAGCATATAGCTGTCTTATCTCTTAGATCACTTTTGACAGGAGCTACTCAGCTGTTCCCTTGTACTTTCAGTAATTGGGCTAACACACTTAATATTGTTAGAGGAGATATCTACACACTGCATTCAAAGGAATGGAAATGGCAATGGAGGGTTTCTCTGGATTTGACCAAGTTTCTTAGGTTTTAAGTAAGTAACATAAATGGAACAAATGGAGGATTGTCCCTTCAAGTAATCAGACGTAACCTGTCCTAAAATAACTGTCCTACATAAAAAAATATGACGAAAGAAAAAGAGCAGGTCTTTTCTGTACCGTGTGGTACAAATCACCCTTTGTGTCGCCTCCCTACTGCTGCTGTAGCCGAGCTGGTACCTGTCAAATCCTTCACACCAACCACAGAACATCCTCCTCACATTCCCTGGGAAGTGCCTCCTGCGCTGTGGTTAGACACCGCAGAGAGACTCCTCCGCTGCTTCAGGATGGTTTCTCTGGGTTGCTGATCCATGGTATGTGCATAATGGTCCCCTGGAAAAACCTGCATGACAAAGAGACGGGTCATTAAGAGCCTTTTACACTAAATACATGGCAGTACATCATCAAATATAGATCAGAATGCTTGCACAGTGGGGGAGCACATGACGATGAGCTTCCATATAAAAACATATTTTAAAGCAATCTCATTTGAATCTCTTTTTATATGTATATAAGCGTTATACCTAACTTTTCTAGTGCATGCATATCAGGGTTCAGTTTTAATTAAACTAACCTTAATGAATATAAATTAAGTTTAAATTTTTCACTGAATAGATTACTTAAAAAGTGTTGGATGCAGTTTTGCTTCTGCAATGCAATGCAGTGCAATGTAGTCTAATAAGTGCTGGGAAGAGGCAAGCAGTTTAGTCTCAGTGAGCTCAGTTACCGCCCTTTCAAGCTGAGCCAAGTAATTTGGGATGTTTGATCATTATCAGGCCCTCATCAGAGTGATCGCCATGTTGGATTATTAATTTTGTGCTTGCCTCACAAGCCCTCTGTGCTGTATGTATTACAGTGTGTTAAGTAGCCTTGTTGGTAGGTGGTCTATGAATCCTTATGATGACCATTGTAAAAGTATTGCTATGCAGAAATTAATAAACCATTACTATGCTTAAAGCTTTTCTGTGTTTTTGTTTTTATGAGGATAGACACATTTTGCATTTTTTATAAAGTGATTTGCTATACATTGCATCATACACAGGGCATGGATCTAGCCAAGAGAAAAGCAAGATCTAATCTCTGTCTACTGAAGATAAAGGATGCATTTGAGGTGATATAATTTGATGATCATTTTGGCATTTTAATTTTTGACAGGACAGCTGTGAGTAAAAGAGGTTGCTAACCGTTATGTCTGCTCACCCAGCATATACACTGGAGTCCAAAAGTCTAAGACCACTGGTGGAAGAGCTTCTGTTTTCGATTCTTTTCAGTGGGAATGAAAGAGTTTTTGTGAGCTCTCTTTTTTGCTAGAGATGTTCTGAAGCGTGTGCCTGATGGGAGTGGCTGAGAGGAGCGGTGAGGGGGGAGTGAAGGGTCCCTAATGATGGGGTCTGCCTTCTGTTTTACTGCATGACTGTAAAGGTCTGAGAGTTGGGTTTGGGTGGTGCCAGGCATTTTGACTGCTTACTTGATGATTCTTTATCATGTCTTTGAAAAATTTGCATGAATTTCCATAATTTCTTATTTTTCAGTATGTCCCCCTTTTGCTTTAATGATGAGGTGCACTGGAGCTGGCATGGACTCCACAAGATTGAACAAAACCTGATGATCCATGTTATCACATGGTCTCTAAGTGCACTAAACTTTCTTGGCCTTTAAGTGCCCCAATAAATGTTCGATGGGGTCTGAACTTTTCTACAAAGGGATTGACAGGGTCAGTGTCACATTTTAACTTTGACTTAGACATTGTGCAGAATCTTCAATATTTCTTCTTCAGTTTAGATGTCATAACTTTGTTTTAAATGTTTCAGAATCCTAAAACTTTCTGATCACTTCCAGGTGTACGTGAAAAAGTCAAATCACAACTCATAAGTTTTCCTTTTTGGGAACAGTCTGTGTTGGATCTGAATTTTATCATTTTAATTTTTTTCATTATATTTACCTTTCCCAGCCCCCACCCCATTGTTCTTTTCCCACGTAAATTCAACAGAACTTTTTGATCAGCCACAGCAACCCTGTGAAGTCACCATATACTTGGTTTGCACGTCCATAGGCACCCATCCATCTGAGAATGGGCGTTAGTGAGCAACGAGGCCAACATCATAACCAGCTCAAACCCTGTCATTCCTCCGCGAGGATGGGCCATGTGTTGCCTCGCCAACGCGGACATCCAGGCTTAATCGGTAATGGCACAGCTGGGATTCGGATTCGTAAACCCAGACACACAACACATATCCTGCTTCTGAAGGTGCATTTCACTGCAGGAACCGTCCAGACTGCAGGGACCTGACTGATCGGTGGGGGTCTCTGTAGAGAAATGAGACTCAGACATAAATCCCCGAATATATTCCTCTCTCCCTGGGCATCGCTAAGACTTTGTGATCCACCCCTCGGGGTTGCTAGACTCAGTCAGCACTGACATGGTCCTGATTTAATACCAGACAAGTGTGCTGTTTCTTATGACATTCTCTTCCACCTGACTACATGCAACCCACACAACTAATACTCTGTTGGATGATGATATTTCCATTGATTATCTCATTTAATTCAGATACAAACCTGTGATGTGTCTGTAAGTCGTGCAAAGTTCATTTTGTATGATCGTACACTAACAAAAAATGACTTTCACTACCTTTGTGAGTGAGAATATTTTAATTAGTCAAAAGATATGACTGAAAATAACTATTATATCATTATATGTTAAAGGACTTTATAATATGAAATTTACAGAAAAAAAAATCAATTTCAAGCAGCATGGGCAAGCAAATTGATGTTGGTCTTATAATTCATTTATAATTTTAATTTTAGATGAGGAAGATTGCTTTATTAAAACTCAGTTGCATTAAATAGTCAACCACATAATTTGAGATACATTGACAATGAACTGTTCAGAACCTTATTGTGGTTCATCAGTGTATTAAAGTGAGAAATTACAAATTTGCATCTGCATACATGCAAAGCCAAGCAAAGGGAAGAATGTAGTAGAATACACAGAAAGTACTTTATCATTGTCACTAGTATCATAATTGCATTGCAGAAACATGTACCTGTGTACCCATGTTTGCTGTTACTATTTTATTTTAGTTTGTGTTATAGAAGAAGAGGGAATTATTATTTGTAATTTACTTTTGACCTTCCTTTTTAACTCTTCCTTTTTTAAACTATTTGGGGGTCCTTTAGCTTCTCCTTCATTCCCTAGTAACTTCAGTATGCTCAAAGATAGCAGTCAATGTCTCACATCAGCTTCTGTAAAATGTGGATGAAAGAGGTATGCTGGCACAGTGTACTATGTTGCAGTAACATTATGTTATATATGACATGATTGGTATTTCACTCACATGGCTACTTTATGGAGACACTTCAAACGTTCCATAATTCATGTTAATGAATATATCAGATCGGACAGATCACACTAATGCTTGTTAATTACCTCACCTACTGTAACTAATGGACAGATGAAATTACAGATTATTCCCACCCACTAATTAAGCTCTCAGTGCTAATAGCGGATGTCTTTTGGTGCAGTATAGAGGGGCGCATGGGGCATCTATGTGAAAAACAGCAACTGCCAATACAAGGGGATTCTCATTGACTATAAAAATGCAAGTCAAATGCTAAATTCAGCACTCTCCTTTAGTGGTAAAACTAATAGCTCCACTTCAGCATCAGTAAGGCCCAGGTAGGATTATGGTTTGCAGGACTAGTATGCGAAGAGAAATACTTTCTACAATAAGGAAAAAAGGCATGCTGGTTTGACTGCCTGCCCCTCACCTCCCCCAATCCTCTCAGCACAGAGTGGATTTTACTGAGACGCTGCCCCCTTATTCACCCCAGTGTAATGTATCCCATTGCCCTTCGGGCCCCCTGGGTTTACCGAACGCTGCATTCCAGTCAATGAGCATGGAATGCATTCTTGTGTAGTTAGCGCACCCTCTGAGAGGAAATGTCTCCTAGACGGGGTGTCACTTTACGCACCATCAGCTGTTATCTGTGAGCCCCGAGTCCCCCGCCTAAGAAACAAAAGACCTTATTCTGAGGGGAATATGTGTCACTCAACTCAGCTTTGTTGGGGAAGAAAGATTATATTTTTGAAAGTCACAAGCGGTGTAACAGCAGTTTTTTATCTGGATTGGTCTAGGTGATGAGATGCTATACTTAGTCTGTGCAACATTTCCAGCATTGAATATTGAATCTAATCTGCCCCTTTCTCTATTTTTGGAGAATCCAATCATACTCATGAGATAAATACATCGCTGCAAGTTTTGTTATCAATGACAGGAAGGGTAGACAAACATGTGCTCACCTTTGAAACACATGATGTCAGCCCCTATTTATTTTCACACCAAAGTCTGCAGATAAATTGGCTAGAGGGTTAAATTGTGCTGGAAGACTGTGTGTATATCATTGACCAGGAGGGGTCACTGGTGATAAAAGAGCTATATCTGCTAGCTGAATCCCTCCCTCCATTGGTGATGTCATGCCCAGTTATGGATTTCCCCAGTGGGCCAGCTGGACACAGTTGACACTGGCATGGACTGGATTCAATACCAGCTTGTCCAACCATTTCATTGCAGTAAGAACTGCAGTGCAGTGGAATCCTGTGACATCACAGGCTTCCTGCCTCTTTGGATTAGCTGAAGAGATGAACAGAATTCTGGGAACAGTTTCCCAAAATATGTTCTTTTGCTAGTTTTATAGATCAAGGTCATCAAATGTAAGTACTGACTTGCTGATGCCCCACACCCTATTGCTGGAAGTGTACAAAAGGTGCCGGGTATGACATTCCAGCTAAAACCATGTCTGTGAAGCGTTATGCATTTCTGCCCAAACAGATTTATACTGCAGGCATGCTGCCCCTGGATAAGATGATTTCTATAAGCCATGTCCTTCAGTTCACACACATGCACACCTCAGAAACACAACTAAGTGAGTGGCAGCACAAATTCAATGTGACAAGTAAAAAGAGCAGACGAGAGGTGACATATGATGACACATGCACGCACTACTTCAGACGCTACATCTCTCACCTGTCAGCCAAGGAATTTCTGAATGTACAGAACCAGGCACTTTGAATAGACACACACACGCACACAAACACGCACACACAGGCACATTCGCTACCATTATATTTTGAGACTGTATGATTATACAGGCCTGCACGGAGTTAAAGTAATAGAGATGTAAGAAAGGTTCCTCCCAATATAGCGTATTTAATGGCAAAAAATAAATGTGACACCCAGGAAATGAAAAGGTACAACACAGTTAGCCATGGTGAGTGGTGACCACCTGCCAAATGCTTTTAGAAGATGGCTACTCAATGATTTACAATCTCCACTTCTGAGTCCCCTTCAGAACAGCTGCCCTGAGTCCCAGCCCCTTTGACATACTCCAGGGAGTCCATAGAAACCACAGCAGTGCAGGTGGAGTCTTTGGCCACCATTTTGGAAATTATGTTTAGATTGCCTTTTCCTTAAGTTTCCCATTCCTGTGAACGAAGAATAAATGACCCAAAGACTTTAAATTTATTGAACATTTCTTCAATAACTAAACATACGAAGATTACTTTCCTGTAATGAGCACAGTTTCTTTTGTATAAAAACATAGCCTTCAGGTTTGGAACCTTGATTTGTATTTCAAAGAGATTTTTTTCTTTTCTTATCAAACATACTTACAAGGGCACCATTTTTTATCTTCAAGGTCATTACTCTTTTTTTCATGGTACAGAATTTTAAAAGTAATATTTGCTCAGATTAACTCCCAATTCTTTTGACTGTCATCATATTTTCCAAAGGGCAAAGGATGAATGAATGAAGATAGCTTTTAAGAACTGACCTTTCATGCTTCAACAAAGCTGGCATAGAACTGAAATGCCTTCAAATTTTGATAATGCACTTAACAGTCTATATATGACCAAGAATAAAAAAATAAATAAATAAAAATATATATCTTAGAAATAATGTAAAGTCATAAAAAGCACCTTCTGTTGTGCCTAAAATAGTAAAATAGCAACACTAAGTAGCAGCAAGACTGTAGAAGATCATTTTGTATGTCAAACACTGCAGAGATGGAGGCACCATATTATCAAGCTGTCAGTGTGGGTCACCTTGTTGTGACTGAAAGTGGATTTGATTTTGTTGTAAATCATGTTTATGACTGGTTACCCATACAGAGATGAGAGGGGGTGATGCTAAGAGTACTTATGGTTCCTGGTGAGTATGTGGGGTGTGTGTTCAAAGTGTGGAGTCATTACATCATAACTGAACTATAAGCAATATGTTCATCTAAATGTAATGGATAGTGTTAACAGCAGAGTGTGACTATTGTCAGAGTTGATTCTCCTTTTTATCTTGTGGTCAGTTGAAGTCATTGAGTTATGGATTTACCAAAGAACCCACCACCATGATCCTACATTACATTTTAGTTAGACATTTGGATTTCCTCAGCTTTTCAATCATATTAGGTTTTTGACCAACAATGCAACAAAGCAGGATGCTATTCCATACACAGAACTGTTGAGACTTAGACATAGAAATAGATGTGATTTTTCATTTTGTTTTTACATTTTATTTTAATTTTGTTTATTTGTGTTTATTTTGTCTGGCACAAGGGTGTTAAAATGCTCACATTTCAGGAAGGTTCACAGACAGGCAACCACATTACTCCTTGTTTTGACAGCATTTTTGTACATTTTATATGAATGCCATGACAAGATGATCAGGCCTGACAGACCTACAGAAATATTGCCATGGTGATGCTACCAGGTCAAAAGTACTGTAAGATAAGTTTGCTTTATTTTTAAAACTGTCCTCCCTCTTCACGGCACTTTTACTAGGAAGTATTCATGTTGACTACCCATCAATAATATATTATAATGATACAAAGCTGTTATTACATATTTACAGCATCTTTACTCTCAGTGCCGTTTTTTGTAACTAGTAGCAGATGTGCTGCCTCTTTGTAGCAATGCAATGCATTTTTTTTTCTCTATTGTACCTACATGGGCTGATTTGTTCATTTCAACACTTAAAAGAATTTGGGCAGGTTGGTGAATTGATAAGCAGCACAACGAGTGCTCAAGTGCCTGGCAGTGCTATATTGTCTGATACCCAGCTTTAAATGAAATATATTGAGCCAGAGCAGTTTTGTTGCAACAAGTGAAAGGAAATTCAATAAAGACAACCCATATCTCCGCATCAGACATCCACTTACTTAGTGATTTATGAGATTTGTGGATTATAGCACACTTAATGTGCCATCATTCCTCACCCTGTATGGTTTCTAAAGCTTTCAGCCTATTTGCGCTCCTTTGATTGTTATAGTTCAAACTGGCTTTCCCCATCTTTCTTTTTTGTTGTGTCAGGGAGGACTCTCTGTCTCATGCGTCTCTTCTGTTTTCTCATTGAGCTCCCCTTTCCCAGCATGCAGTTATGAATTTTTCTCAATGCTTCCGACTGCGCTCCGGCAGTTTTAACTTGCTGTCTGACCTATTGGCTATCTCCTGCAGGTGGTCTGTATCTACAGAGCAGCCTGAGAACCGGGGGCTGGAAAGAGAAACCTCTGTTTTTCCCACTCGGGCTGGTTTTAATGATCCGGCTGGATTCACTCTCAGTCATCTTTTCTGTCCTGTCGGAGCACAGTTCCGACCCCTGAAGCCCTGTTTATTTACTTAATTATTTATATTTTACAAATGTGTGTAACAATATACATTGAAGAGACAACATAAAAACCTAAGCAGCCATGAACAGGTGAAGTGAGGACTCATGGGTAACATGGTTAATGAGGACCTCGGAAGCTAAGGAAGGTTGAATGTGACCATGATCCAGCTGGAGACTGTGACCTTGAGCTGGCTGAGATAAACTTTTATTGACATTGTCCTTCACCTTAAAAGAATGGAAAAACAACAACAACAACAAGCTGAAGTGAAAGACGGAACAAATAACAGAAGAAAACAATGGAAAAAGCCAGTAAAAACAATAAAATAAAACTCGATGACCATGTCTTGAACCTTTAACCGTGTTTCCTACACACGTGTAAGCAGTTGTTGTTTGAATAGAGATTAGACAGTGCTCTGTTGATGTGATCCTGCTTGATATATCAATAATTCATGGAGGACAGATGTCATCACACTGGCTTACTAATCAAATGAACTTTTTTAGCACCACATTCTGAATGTGTCCATATTTGTCCTTATTATTTGGAGGTCGTGACTCTTATAATAATATCCATTTGGAGATCAGTGCCTCTCTGGAGCAGTCAGTGACATGGATTCCAGCCTCCCCCTGACTCCTCATTCCAAATCCAGGCCTCCCCCTGACTCCTCATCCAGAATCTAGGCCTCCTCTGACTCCTCATCCAGAATCTAGGCCTCCCCCTGACTCCTCATTCCAAATCCAGGCCTCCCCCTGACTCCTCATCCAGAATCTAGGCCTCCCCCTGACTCCTCATCCAGAATCTAGGCCTCCCCCTGACTCCTCATTCCAAATCCAGGCCTCCCCCTGACTCCTCATCCAGAATCTAGGCCTCCCCCTGACTCCTCATCCAGAATCTAGGCCTCCCCCTGACTCCTCACCCAGAATCCAGGCCTCCCCCTGACTCCTCATACAGAATCTAGGCCTCCCCCTGACTCCTCATCCAGAATCTAGGCCTCCCCCTGACTCCTCACCCAGAATCCAGGCCTCCCTCTGACTCCTCATCCAGAATCTAGGCCTCCCCCTGACTCCTCACCCAGAATCCAGGCCTCCCTCTGACTCCTCATCCAGAATCCAGGCCTCCCCCTGACTCCTCACCCAGAATCCAGGTCTCCCTCTGACTCCTCATCCAGAATCTAGGCCTCCCCCTGACTCCTCATCCAGAATCTAGGCCTCCCTGTGACTCCTCATCCAGAATCCAGGCCTCTCTGTGACTCCTCATCTGGCCTGGATTCCCACAGTAATTTAGGGATGGTTTCAAACAGCAGACAGCATTATTGCCTTAGTAGTCTGCAGAGGCAGACTCCTTGGAAAACATCAGTGATACCTCATAGAACCTCAAAACACTCTCTCACACACACACACACACACACACACACACACACACACACACACACACACATATAGGTCCAGATACATACAGCAATTTAATGATTAATGTCAGTGTTTACAGTTGTTTTTTTGTTCCCATTATTTGGAAAGGTAAATTTGATAATTACTGACACTGCCAAATTCTCTCCAGTCCATTAAAGTCATATATTTTTGGTGATAAGACTAGACTCTCGCATTTAATATTTAGTACATTTGAAATAAATATTACTAAATCCAGACCAGACCAATTTCGGATGAAAATTAATAGATGACTCAGGAGTCTTTCCCAGTGAAGGTGTACTTTTTTAACACGTTGATGAATACTAAATACAGCGTCTATTGAAATAGCCTACGTCAACAAATGACAATTCAATCTGAGGAGTTCGCTCTGCCGTTCTAAGCGTCAGTGTCCTGAGAGTTGTGGGTATTGGTTTCCACGGCAGAGCGATAAATAAACAATGGTAAATCTGATCGACTGCCGGAGGGGGAAGATACTCCCTCTGTGGAAATCCAGATTCATCACACTCAAGGTCGTTCCTTAGTGAGCAATCCTGCTGCCTCGTTATGCATGCGGTGAATCATTTCTTGCAAGTGGCGTCTGTGACAAGCTTAAAGCTGGGATACAGCAGAGAGACAGGATATCGCGCAGAGACATGGTTTGCCATCAACCGTTTTAAAGAGCGGCTGAATTAGCTGAATGATATGCTGGCTAATGTGCAGGGGTTTGCTCTTGGAAACCTGGCTGTTGCAATGCAGTATCCTGGTTATATAGAGCAATGCAATGTTATTCACATTGAGTTGCTTCCATGCGAATATGGTGATGCCACTTTCATTATTGATGATTTTTTGCCTACTATTTACTTGAAATCAAATGGAAGATGGGCACTAGAAGTATTGGCATTGCATTGTACACTCATTTTAACCTTCAAGAGCATTAAGAGTATAGCTTCTTTGAAAAGGAAGCACTGTTTCATGTAATAATACTTTACTAACGGCTTCTAGACGCCACACCCATTTAAATCACAGATACACAACATATGGCTCTACCAGTGTAGCAGTGATGATGTGCAATTGGCCTAGGATGGAGAGTTTTGAAGGTAAGTGGGCACAGTGTGCAGCCAGCCTAAATTTGCTAACAATGTTGTATTGATGGGACAACCTACACTTAATCAGACATCGTAAATCCAACATCGGTAAGAGTGTCTGTATCATTTTTAAAAAAATACCATTGTGATTCTGTATAGTGTACATAACTGCAGTCAATTGTTTTGCTTCGCAAATTAGGACCTCCAGCCAAAACCAATAATGGCAAGGCTGTGCGTCAAACTCCCAGCAGCGGGATGAGCGACTGCAGCAAGAGTACGTGGCTGAACATGTGCCACCTAAGGCTGCCAATTTGCTCTTAAAGTAGAGATATCACAGTTTTACAGGAGACGGCGATTTGCCTAACCCTGCAGAGAAGATATTAGGAATTTTAAAAAATGGAAAAAAAGAGAAACCTTTAAGTTCTCCTCCTCTTGATTATGAATCAGGAGGATGATTCATTGCTGTGGGGTTTTGACTTTCACAGGGGCTGTTACTTATTAATAATAGCAGAGTAATTCTCACGCTCAGGGATGCAAAGTAGTCAGCTTCTACAAGGATAAAATCAACATGTTTTTTTTTTTTTTTTTTTCTTGTGACTTGAAACACTTGAATTAATGGAGGAAAAAGATCCTCCGAAGGGCGATACCTGAAAGACACGAGCATGATGCACAGGTCCCCCCTTGGATTCCAGACCCCCCAAGAGATGAGCTAATATCCTGTGAGGCAGGCCTCCGTGACAGTGACCTCGCTCTGGGCCACACCCGATAAAACATTAATGAGAGAACCGGGGAGGCGATACTGACACGTACGCATCATTCAGTGAGCCTAAGTGCCGCCATTAGCATCACTTTTTAATGTGGGTCCTTGGGCTTTTATTTTTCGCGGACCTTGGTCACGCACGTCGTAGCGCCCATGCCCGGTTTCAGTGGGTTAGGTAAAAGACACTTTAGGCTTTGTCTTAACTTTTAAGTGACACATTTAAGGAATTCTTACGCATTATCCCATTTACACTCATATTTTATTTACAGCAATCAAACTAATTTGCTGGAAAATTGGTTAATTATGTACAGATGTCCATCTGCCTCCTACAATACAGTCCCTTATTCCTGCTTTGACACAAACAGGCCATCTTATGAACTATTAATCATCTGTCCATCCTGGCTAATGTCAAGCTTTCAGTGTACCAAACACAAAGAAATGCAGTCCATGCAGAAACGCAAACTGCATTGCTCAACCATTTGATCTCACTCCTGTACAGGCTAATTTACATGTTAATTATGAACTAAGGAAATGTCAATTGCCCCTGAAACATTAGCCCCAGCAGCTGTAAGCTGTAGAATGTGTCGAGTTCTTCAATTATTCATGAATTGCCCCGTCTATCGATATAAAAAAAGGCTTCCAGCAATCAAAACACGTCATGAAGGCTAAATCATTACACCATTACCCGTTATTCCATGAGACAATTTTTTTGTTGCTCAAAACAGCTTAGAAGCCATTCATTTTGCGTTTACATTTGTTTCATTGGCCTTGGCGTGTTCGGATTGCCAGGGCCTAATGGCCCGTTATGGAGGACAGCGATTTCAGGTCAGCGTTTCCTCTCCTTAATGAATGGATGAAAAAAAGAGTGTTAAACATTCAGAACCTCCAAATGCAGGGCAGGCTTTGGGTGGGTAACCCTAGAGCAGGTCCAAATTCCCATTTACTGCAGTGTCAGGAATAATTGAACCCTAATTAAGTATAAGTGCTTGAGAACAGGAATAATAACAATCCGATTCTGTAAAATTGCACCAAATGGATAAGTATGCACTGACTGTGTGACTGTTTAAATCGATCATCCGTTTTTGCTTGCCTTTCTATCTCTCAAAGGCCTGCTGTGAACTTCACTTATATTTATTTATTAGTTGTGCATAATTTCTTTTTATTATTTAGAGTTGCCATCATTTAAATATTCTTCCTCCATGTCGTTGTTTCTGTGACTGCGTTCTTAATCTGGTCCATGAATTATCCATGAGTGTTTTTATACAGTATATTTCCAATATTAATCCATTAACCATCTCAAATATTTCATATACAGTTTCATCTGAATCCATATCTGCACAAGATGTACATTTTCTGGGGACTCATATGGCATTCTTACAGTGCAGGTTCATGTTTTAGTGACAACTAATGGGACAAGGATCATAATCTATGTAACGTCAATGATACGAACCTGCACTGCCTGAGGCCGTGTTACTGTGTGTGGCAAATGCTGAAAGTGCAGATACAGGTAACAAATGAGCGAGAGAGGGAGGAAGAAAAGACAGAGAGAGCAAGAGTAAGAGAGAGAAGGAGGGAGAAAGACAGAGAGGGAGATATAAGGAGTTCTGCTCTCAGGGTCTCCCATACATACTGATTATATAAAATTTCAAACTCAGAGACTTTGGCGACACCAGCACCATCAGTTCTGTATCTGATTTCGTTCCCTGAGCCTGCCTTTGGGATATGTATCATCCTATAGTTTTTTTAGCAAGGTAAGTAGGTGGAATTTACCTTCAAGGAATATAGTGATAAAAGTATGAGCCAGAGGGAAAACAAGAGTTATAAATTCCACACACATACCATACACCATACATTACAATGTGTCAAATGTCTTTTGGAAATGAGGAGAAGAACATCCTAAATTCATCTATTGCATTAATTATGTTTTATTATGCTGAATCTTAATGCGACCAAAAAGAGAGGATTGAAAGACTCACAGTATCAGTAAGTTTGCATTTAATTAATTTTGTTTATACCTTTAAGGCTATAGTTTAATAGGTTTTTTTGATAAACAGGGTAAACTGGGTAGTATATCTGGTAGCAGCCTGAACATCTTTGCCAGGGGATGGCAATGTAAACATCAACAGCACTGCAAAGAAGAGAAAAAAAGATATTTCAGGATCACTGGTTATTTCATATTTGAAGAAACTGAAAGTGGTTCACTTCTTAAATCAATCAGTTGACCTGACTGACCACAGCTAACTGTGCAGTCATCTGCTTATCTCTATCACAGTATATTTTTTTTGTTTTTGATATCCTTCTGTCTCATACAGATTCCCTATTCATTTAAGGTGATAGTTTTGATTAACCCAAATATATGTTACTTATGCAACTTAGTTTTAGATCAGCCTCCTTAATGCTCCCATGCTTTGAACTTTCAACAGAAGAGAATTCAATTAACATGACCATGAGCTACTGGCCATAGTAAAAATTAGCCTGCTAACCATTTTCACACAATTCAGAGAAACAGCTTTATTTCAGTATGCAAGAAAACAAAGAACCCTGTTTGTCTGCAGCACACTGAATTCTCCTCTTCCATTGATATCATCAACTAATACAGCTGAAACCATTTATTGTAACCATTTATGCAGATTATTGATTGCAGTTAAAACATAAAAGTCTGAACATGTATATGGAAATATGTACCTTTCTGCTCTGAGAAGATATTTGTTTTTATAATAAAGTATTTACTTACCTGAAAAGCCTTTTGAAGAAGAGGGCTGAGAAGGAATGGTGACCAAAATGCATTTTTGAATGGAGATGCAGGTTTTGGATAGAGGAAGGAGATAGTTTTCCACCTTATGGGCAGACCATAATGGATGCATGGCCTGGCTTTTTTCTTTGTTTTGCCTGAATCTAATGAGTTAATAAATATAATTATGCTTATAAAACTACTGATCTCTGGTTTTAGCACACATTCTGATGCATTGCCTCACATGAAGAGACTATAGGGTTCTGAGATGTCATAATATTAAGTCACTGTTTAGTGAAGTATAGTATATTTGGTCACTCAGAGCAAAAACATTGTTTTTCATGTACTTAGTTTAGTGTTGAAATGGCAAATCCTTTCTCATACCTAAAACCCACATTGCAATTATAATTACACAGAATTACTTTTAATATATAAATAAGCATAAACTCCACACATTTAGATGAATCACACAGTTAAGGGGTGCACACGTGTGATGGCGCTCTCTGTCTTACTGAGGTGATTCGTTTTTCTTAAGAGAACTTCTTATTTCTAATTTATTCTAACAGCTTGTCCCCTTGCAAGCCCCAACCATCAGCTCTGAGTGTGAGAACTCATAATTTGGATGGTGACATTAATATTATATTAAATTGAAATGGCAGCCTTCACAAGAAAGTTGCCAGATTGATCCTTTGAACACCCACTGTCCGCACTTTAATTTATAAAGTATGAGCATACGGTTCAATCTATCTTTTACTAAATAAATAGGGATTATATTTAGAATGCATGAAAAATCTGCACACGCGTTACAGACTCTCAGATTTGAATACTCTTGAGAATAAAAAAATAAAAGAAAAATGTTTTAGTAAGTGTTAAGTTTAAGTATAAAGTTTGTGTTCATGTGGGTTCTTGCCAGGTTCTCTGGTTTCCTCCCACCATCCTACGATATGCAGGTAGAGGGCTTATGCTTGCCAAAATGCCTGTAGATGTGAGTGTGTGGGTGTGTGTTTATAAGTATGTGTTTGTCTGTATGGCAATGGACTTGTGACTTGTCCAGGGTGTCTCACTGCCTTTCTCCCAATGTATGCTGAGATAGCATCCAGACCTTGGTGACCCTGGATTGGATGAAGAAGGTATTGGTAATGGATGGATACATGGACAGATGGATGGATAGTAGAAAATCTTCTGCCTCCACATTTTATACCAGCACAACAGGCCAGCTTAATGAACAGAAAATGGTATCTTTTCAATTTAAAAACATGACCTTTTGGTTTAGTCACAAGGGATTTTGAAGAAAAAAAATGTTATTGGTTTTTGAGTTAAGAGACATTTACAGTGTACAAAGCTGGAAAAGAACTGTCAATGTGTTTTAAAAACCCATGTCATAAAAAGTGATTACAAGATTTTTCCCATTGCAGTGACAACATGATGTGTACCCTGTATACTTTAACTGGGTGTAAAGTGAATGAAATTGGTAATTGCTCCCTATGTTAGAAACAGGATGTGTTATTGAATGTAATTATTTTATTTCCTCCAGTCCAATATTAAACTAAACATGTTCTACAATACCATGTATATCATTCACTTCAGTGAGGAACTGTCCAAAGATAAACCCATTCAGAAATACAGATACTCCTGAGCTATGCAAAGGTATGTGAATGTAAAGGTACTAAAATATTACTACAATACCAGATTCATAGCGGAGTGTGAAATTAAGCTCTTAAAACAAATGAGAACAAGAAATTCTATAATATCTGGGTATCAATGAATATCAAACATGTGGACTGGGGACAAATATATTTTAAATCTAAACACTGTGAAGGAACTAAAATATGCAACTGCAATATCTTGAGAAAACTCATACACACACACACACACACACACACACACACACACACACACACACACACACACACACACACACACACACACACACACACACACACACACACACACACACACACTCAAGGTTTGTTGTAAGATCTACTGTTTAACGCAGATGAATGACAGGAAAGAAGTATGTCAGAACAACCATACTGTGTTGAACTGTTTTGGCATGACTGAGATCTGACCAGTGGCTTTAACTCACAGTTTTATAAACTCTGTCTGGTGTGTCATGCCAGTCGGTTGTGTACAGACAGAGTATTTGATCATTTTCTGTAGTTCAACATGTTTGAAATTGTCTGGAAATTGTCCAAAAGCCTGTTAAACTCTGAACCAATCGGAGAGCAGACGATTACAGTGTAAGGGTGAGTATCAGTTGATAGCTCGCTATGAGCTTGTCAAGTTCCTTTCTGTTCTGGCACAACTCTGCCCAGTTTCATGTTATTTACTGATAGACCAATTATCATTTAATATCTGATCACTCATCATAATCACATGTAGCTGTCAGTTGTTAGTCCAATTAGATGCAGCTATTCAGAGCTTTGAGTACATGCTAATACAGAAGGAATAGTGAGGAGGAATGCTGTTTGAATCAATATCTATCCCAACCAATAAAAACCTGTGTCAAGGGTGCCTTCTCCAGAGCTGGCAGGAGATTGTTTCTGAATAATTTGTATCTTCACAATAGGCTTTGTTCCTACCACAGGGACAGTTAACATGCTAGCACTGAATCAAGGCTAGTCTACTTTATACAAATGATTACGCACACAAAATTTTCTGAGGACAGAAAAACAATAATAGTTTCCTCATGATGCTGATAAGACATGGTGGTGAATAGTGCCTGCGAAGATTTTCAGTAGCAACATTGAGTTGCAGGTAAGATAGAATAAAAGAGCCAGTGGAACTTTAATTGCCCTGCATAATAGAACTAGAACATTGTCATTGGCATTCAGAGATGCTACTCTTCTTTTCTCTGTGAGAAAAGGAGATCTCTTCAAAGTACTCACATGCTATTCCTAATGGAATTCTATGAATTTTCTTACATAACCTTTTTACACAGACCATAAACATTAACAAATATTTACCCAAGCTAAGTTACATACCATCACAGTGGATTGAACTGAATGTGAACCAATTAATGTAATGCATAGCCACACAACATCTGAAATTAATTAATTACTTCCCTTTAACAGTCCTATAGCTAATCAACCATTTTAAAAGGATGCACTGCTTGTAATATCATCTGTTAATATGATTACTCTCGTTTATTTTGTACTCTGCTCTTGCTATACTTCTTAAAGAATCAATTTTCATTTGAAAACAAAGTCAAAAGCCTGTGGACTCAAAGAATCTGGTGCTGTAAAGATTCATGTATTAAAAAATAGTTGTGAAAGAGAAGAGACAGGGAGGGCACCTGAGTCAGAGAGAAATCAAAGCATTGACTATCTTATAGATTCAGAGCGGTTTCATTTTTTTTTTCTTTTCTCAGGTCAAAGTAGCTGCCTGATGAGTAACATGCCGCTAATTGCATTTGGTCTATTAGCAGGGGGTTGAATTTCCCATTAAATGCTCGCTTTGAATAGACAACAAACAAAAACATGCATTTTCATTTAACTCAGTGAAGGATATTACTCTGATATGTACTGGCATGAGTTCACAAGAGCACACACACATACACACACACACACACACATCAAAAAAGCAATTTAACCAAACTTTGCACAAATGCAAACAAGGTTGTACTGTTTCTATTTCCCAGTTCATATTTCCCAGCATTGAGTGTAACCTTAGCTAGTTACATTTAATTGGACTAAAATGAAGGTTTATAAAATATAGATCAATTATGGCCTTGGTCAGTGTTACTGTTCACCTGCAAAGTGGAGTGCATTCATTAGAGGTTAATGGCAGTGCTTTTACTCTCCAAATCAAATGGACAGCAGCCACTGTATGGGGAGATTGATGGTTATTTTTGCTCAGGATATCACTGTGAGATGTGCATACAGTCACTCAAGCTGCTGCAAACAGCAGCAATGAACACTGTGTTCCCATGGCTGACTGGAGAGCTGCAAGGCCCACCGCAGGCCCCTTGGTCCATACATCCATGACTCATTTCAATTATATTGGAAAGATGTGCTGGAAATAAGACCATTAATGCACTTTTCTTTTCCTTGGTCGCCGTTGCATCCCCTGTCATGTGGAAATCAATAGGACAGGTTAACAGCGCCCAAGGTTCAGCGCTAGCTTTGTTTTCAGCGCCTCTCCTTGCTCAGTTTAATGGGATATCAGTGGCATCCTATTTCCCCCTCCATGTTTATATGCATATAAATTAAATCCATAGCAGGATGGCGGTATTATTGTGCAAATGCAGACTTTAATACATTTAGATGGGAGAAGAATTAAGAATATGTCCATTTATTGACTCAGTTGAAATCAATGTTTTTTTTTTCGTGGAGAGAAAAATAAATGCTATATCTCGAAGTATACAGCGCAGTTATACTTGGCATCGCCGGATAAAAAGTTATCTGTGTGCTCTTATTTATTTATTTATTTAACACTTGCACTCAAACTTCTTTTGTTACAGTTTAATAGAGCCAGAATAAAAGCAACAGCAGTCCTCAAAATAAGAAGATGGAACATTATTAGCCTGCTTGTAGCCTCAAAACCAAAAAATAAACAAATTCTGAATTTTATCTCTGGCACTACAGTCTCCTGCAAGCAATTATCTTACCCCAGCAGCAGCATTGTCAGGGACTGAATTCAATTCCGAATAATGTTTCAAGGGATGAGAAAATATTTATCGCATTCAGAATATCCTTCTTTTTTTCTCCATCTGATGAATATTCTGTTGTGTGGACACCATTCATAAGCAATGTGTTCTCTGTATGTTTGTAAACCATTTGCTGATAATCCTTTCAAAGGTCTACCCCCGATCCACAGCTATGAGGCTATGCTAGCGGAGAGCACACTGTAAACACCTAATAAATTTTGCAGTGAAGTTTTCACTTTTTTTTGGTTTGAGGGTGATGCCATTTGAGAAATGCTCCATTACATGGCCTCTAAGAATGTCTGCTGGGATCAGCTGTCTTTGACATTTGCTCTGTCAGTGTCTCCTTCAATTTCTCCTCAGAGTTATGGAGGACAGGCCCTGCTCCTCTGCTTGCAAAGGTTATTCTATTTTTATTGAGTCGGCCCCACATTCTGTGTCTTTGTGATTCAGCAAAAAAAAAAAAAAAAAAAAACCCTACAACTAAGCACCCGTCCTTTGTACTTCACTTTCCTATATCATACTAAAGGTTATCTTTAATCACACTGTATATCTGCTTTCATCAGAACACTTCCAAAGGCTGTATGTAATGATTTAGGGGCAGCTCTCCCTTCTTTTTCAAGCTTGGTGAAAGGTGTGGGATTTGGTGTGTGGGAAATGGAATTCTGTGAAATAGCTTCTGTGAATAAGGGGACAGGATTCTATAGAACACTCTAGAAGAAAAGAATATCGGTCATCCTTTATCATGCCATGGTGGCATATACAGAACAATACTGATTTCTAAAATTTCTCCCTAAAAAATGTAAATCTCAGCCCTAATACCAGTATTAAACATTTTTCAAGGTTGAATGAAGTGGGACATGGGACTTTTGTGATTATTTCACGTGTTGGCTTTAGCTCTTCAAAAATAATACATGATATATCAATAAAAACAAAATCTGAATACACAATGTGGGGCTTTGTCCAGTTGTAGAATACTATGGTTTTATGCTTGATGTGTAATGCTCATGTGAAGGAACTCAAAATACTTTATTTAAATTCCCCTCAAATGGAAATATACAGCTCATATATAATCATATTTTAGTGAGATGTATATGACATAATAATAACCTAATGTATTAAGTTTTATATAGGTGTCATACATCCATATGGCCTTCTGAGGCATTATTTAAAAATGATTAAATGGTGAAATCTCATTAATTTCTCAGGAAAAATATGCAAAATGTTTAACTCACACCCTTTTCCCACTCACATGATGTGATGAGTGGAACTGTCCATTCTGAGTCTGTTCTGTACCAACCACAAGTAATCTGTACATGCAGAACAAGATCCAGTACTGCTCATTTTCCTCATGAAACAGGACTTGAATGAAGAGAAAAAGTATAAATAAACAGGCTCTGGGCTTGAGATACACTCACATGATTCCATTATTCCTGGGAGAATTGCCTTTCATGAGCAATTAATGTGAAATTGATAGAAAAATTCCTCATTTTCTCTCACTCTCCCTGTTTAATTCTGCCTCCAAGCAAAATAATTTCGCTCCCCTTCCTTCTCTCTATTTCCATTTGTCACGCTGAAGTTCTGTATGTGAAGTTCCGTGTTTTGTCTTCCCCTCTGTCGAAGATTGAAGTTGGAAAGACTGAAGAAAACAAAAATGATACATTAAGTGCGTTCAGGTGTACATATAAGTATGCATGCGTTTGTGTGTGTGTGTTTCAATTGCTGACAATTGTTTCAGTTACCATCTTCAGCAGACAGGCTGTGTGCAGCTCAAAGCTCTGTGGTCGGGGAAAAGTAAAAGCACTCTTATCTCTTGGCTATATGAACCATGATATGCCAGTTCATACCAGCGATCCCATTTTTTCCATCCTTTTTTTGAAGTATTACAAGCAATTAAAAATCCTGCCACTAAAGTCTGATTTTTTTGAAGATTTCATCTACCACAGCTTTAATCCCTCAAGTGTCAAATTATAATACTCCTCAGATTCTGTTACTTACTGCCACATCAAAATTATTCATTATTCTTCTGAGTGACTTCGGAAGATTTAATCTCAGACCACTGTGTTTGCACACAGCAATGCACTCTCCAGCCTCCAGAACACTTAAGAGTTCTATTTAACACTAAATTAAATTCATTAATCCTGGATATTATGTTAAGTGTTACCATTTGGATAAAATTACATGATTGTGACTGAAAATATGAAAGAAAAACAACATAAATGAATTAAGCATGAGAGGTTTTCCCTGTTGGATATATGTTTCCATGAAGAATTACTTTTAGTTACTCCCTAGGTGGTTAAGTAATGGCTCTTCATTCAACTCTTTTTTGTGCTTTATTCCTTATTTTGTTATTGGTTTGTTTAATTTGCACACTTAAACCACAACAGCTGGACGTCTGTATCCCCACATGTTGTACAACAATTAACCCAAACCCTGTTCCTGAAGTAATTCAGAATATTTTATTTTTCATTCCACCAATCTTTTTGTCACATGCCACATTCAACAAGTTTAAGGTTGATAATTTTGTACTGAAACAAAATAATTTGGCTTATCAATATAATTTTGCTATTGAACTCCTAACTTTCCACAAATGGCTTTCAATGACCAGATTCCCATACAATTAATATTAGGGGATAGAAGATAAGAAAAAGAAATCAGCATTAATTAATCAATACTTAAACATAAACTCATTTACACAATTACACAAAAGGTAGGTACTAATTGTCTTACAACTGATCTGACAGTTTCCAAAGCCTGAAATCAATCTGAATTCATATTAAATATTAATATAAATGAATATATATTAATATAAAGTCATAAATTAATATGTACTTCATAATGTATCACTCATTATGAAGTAGAGAGGTGATTGAAAATGATACCACTTTAAACTTCAATACCTGCAAAGCAATGTAACCTAGCATGCACAGGGCACTGCAGGACCAGGGTTTGGGTCCGCTGGTGCCTAGGATAGGTGTCCTTCCATTCTGAGTATATGTCATATTAATGTCATTCACATAGCCATTTACTTATTCATTAATTTTCCAATCAAATTTGAATCACTGTACTGTTTCCGCATGTTTATTTAACGACTGCAAACATCCTGATGCAGTAGATCAGAACCATGTGGCCAATGAAAGTAAAATGGTGCTCTGATGCAATTTGAGGAAATGATGTTGCCATTGTCCAAACGGCTTGTTTCTCATGCATTAATCCCTTAAAAGCTCTCAGAGTGGCCATTTATATCATATCACACACTTACAGAAATCGACAGAGGATACCAAAATAAAGATTAATACATTCCAGATAATACAAAGGAAAGAAACCCTGGAAATACCATCTTTTAGCCATTATTTGTTTATTTATTTATTTAGCTTTTACATTTTATTTAGTTGTAGTCCTATCAAAGGAAAAAAAGAAAGAATAGAAATTATAGATGAAAGACTTCTGCCACATGGCCTAATTGTGTTTTTGTCCTGTGAAGAGAAAAACAGAGACATGAAAGATGAGAGAATGAAGGCCTTGGGTCTTGCATTGCCAATAAGCGCCACTTCTATTGTACCGGGCACTTGGCAACATCATAAATGATGAAACATTACTGTTGCTAATGGGGTTGAAGGAAAGCTCTTTTATCCCAAGAGTCAGTGCTTTGTCCCGGATTTTATGTATTCAATGTGCCAGCTATTCAACAGACACTTACGCCATGGTCTGTTTAAGAGTCACCTGGAAAACCATGGTGAATCTTATTTATTCTTATTTTATGATAAAGACTGAATTTAACATGCTAAGTGCTACACATTAAACATAATGGCCAATCATTGTGTTGAGAATGAGGGTTCATTGCATTTAGTAAACTTTCATGTTGTTGAATTTGTTCAGTCTTTTCCTGATTTTCTGCCTTTCCCCAGTTTTAAATGCCAAATTGTGTATATCAGCACAACTTCCTCTGTGAGCTCAGAAAAGTGCTTGCTCTTCTCTGAAACATGTGACTCCAGTCATTCCTTCTATGTACCCAGAGATCCTCCAGTTAAGCTCACACAGGTAGCGAGTGGGATGTACACACTTTTTATGCAGGCCTGATTGGCAATCGCACCCAAATTATATGAGTCACTATGGGGCTCATACACACACTGTGTACCTTAGCAAGTATTGCATGACTGGACCTAACTTTGTATCCCATACCGGCTGTATGTAATAGTGTGTAGGAATTCTCATCAGTAAGTAGACTCATCAAACTTGGAGAATATTGTTTTCAAAAAATATCACTTCCAATAGTTACTTTCATGACTTCTGATGAGCATTTAAATGCTACTGCCTATAGCATTTTACATTTTGTATGATACATTTGTCTGATAACACTATCAGCAGTAAGGTGAATAACTTCATCTAACTTTATCTAACCTGTATGTTCTCTTTGTTCACTCTTTGCAAGTCACTCTGGATAAGAGAGCTTACATTTCTACATTCAATTGCAGAAAGGAAACATGAAGAGGGTAATGCTGTTTCATTTTGTAATTTTTATTTATTTTTTCTGCTTTCCACTTAAGTACAGTGGAAAAAAAACCTAATCTATATTCATTAGGTGCCATTGCCGGCTGGCTACAAAGTATAGATCCCTATTTCCCTCCCCTCTGACCTTGTATTCACAATGATTAATACGAGTAACTGTTAATTGCATTTTTGTACATAAATATATTAATTTGATGAAGGCCGCACAGTACCAATGACAAATGGAGCCTGTTTACACTGCCTTGTACATTGCAGCTGAATATTGAGGATCATAAATATGAATAAAATAAAAGTGGACAATATTATCTTTCATTATCAAGGTTTTTATGTGATGTTGTTCTTGTGATGCTACTAAAAAGGCTTTTAGTTTTAGGTTTATTTATTATGGTTTGAATAACTTTTAATATTTTTCTTTGCATTTAACTTATGCATATTGCACTTTGTAACAATACTGAAGCCAGTGTAAAGCGTTTTATGATTTATTCATTAATTAAGCTTTAAAAATACATTAATGTCTTTAAAGTACAATGAAAAAAGCAAAGCCATGTGGCACAAATGCTGATGAAACAAACAGGAGAGGATGAGACCTTGAAATGAACTGACCACTAAAATCTTGGGAGTGAGGTCAATAACAAAAGTGAACAGCTTCCCATCAGCAACTTCAATTGGCTAGAAAAGGACATGTGACGTGTAAATTATCTACGAAATTAGAAACTGTCTTAGCATTAGCAATGGATTCTCCAGGATGATCTTCTCAGAGTGAAAAAACATGCCCTGGACATAACCATACACATAAGAAAATACAACAGGATACTGTCAGACAAACTCATGCTGCAGTGGTCAAAACTGAACATATTCCCTAGGACAATTGCTGCTGCATTTATTTGAGGTCTATGTGGGGCCAATTTCGCACAAGTAGTATGCAACATTTAAATTCCAAACTGCAACAAAATTAACTTTGGCCTGACACAGATACCAAACCAATGTTCTTGAATATTTGATAAACCAATCATTCAATATAGTATGATTTTTCTTATCTCTAGGCCATGATGGTAGACTATCATAATCAAGCTCATTGAGTGTTATCAGAAGACAAGAGATGTTCAACAAGAGTGAGACTGTACAAAGCTCTCCCAGGGAGTGTCAAAGGGTAGAGTAACGCTTTGAGAAGAAAGGAAATGCTCAAGAGAGAGACTCTTAAATCTTGGAATGACTCAGGGCTGTGTGCATAAAATAAATCACTGAAGATATAAACACTGCTGTTGCAGCTGAGTGTGAGAAACATAAATGTGACACTTTATTAATGTGGGTTGCTGGATGGCTTGTCCACCTAAAACAGTGCTATCCATGTGATGATGCACCCCATGGTGCCATGGTGACAGCCTCCAAGAGGCGTTGCCCCAGGGAGGGAAACCATTCCATTGTTCCTTTATGAATCCCATGGGCCTATCCTGTTTGCTTCTTTCAAGAAGACCAGCTATGAGAATGCTCGTATGCCTTAAGCTGTCTTCCAGCTCGACAACCTGTCTTGCCAGCTCCCAGACTTCATAGCATGCAAGCTCTAAATCTATTTTTTGTTCTCTCTGTTCTTCCATAACTGCATCTGATTTTGGAGATGGGCTCTCGGATAGCTGCGTGGCTTGTGTAACAAAAGTGATTCTCAGGCAGACATCTGTGTTGCATAGCTGTGCCTGCTTCCCCACAGACTGTCTGAGGATGTCTGCCATCTTAGAAAAAAAATAGGTAACAGTAAGTGAAGAGACTGAGGTTATTACTGATTTATGTGTTCAGACAAAAACAAGTGAGTTTGTTTTGAACCACATTCCAAAAGCTGCCATTTCCCCAGGCTTGAGGCCCTCCTAGTGGGCTAACCCCCCCCCCCATTCCTAAGTGCTAGAAGTGTAGAGACTGGGCTAGATCTCTGGTGCATCAAGAATTGGTGAAAGCTTTAAGTGTATAGCCAAAACAAAACCAAAAGGACAGGAATGAGGTAGTTGTAAGTACAGTGACACCCCTATTTTTTACCTGCTCTTACCTCTTTATTTTTCTTAGCCTCTGAAGCAGGTCAACCCAGTTGATGCAAAAACACAGATTCTTGGCAAAGGTGTCCAAACTTGCCAATTTCTAAGAGACCAGGCTGAAATCGAAAGAAAGAAACTCGAGTCCCAGGCAAGGAAAAACGCAGAGCTTGAACACAAATGAGAACTGACCCCCTGCGGTTTTGGCTCACTAACTCATTTGTGAGGTTCTTTTCCAACAGTGAGTTAAACATTCACTGGGATCAGAAAATCCAATGACCTCTCTCGCATTTCAAACCACACACAATGTTTCTTTATCCACTTCCTCAGTACCAGGTTTTTGTGGCCTCTGCACCTACAGGGAGTATCCACAGTCCCACCACAAAAAAAAAAAAAAACAATACACCAAAAATGGAATGCTAATGACCATGTCAACAAGATTCCTAACAAAGTGAAATGTGTTTTGGTTCATGTAAACATACAGGGGAACAATCGATTTAAAAAGACTGCAAAAAATCAATCAAAAGTAAATTCTAAATAACAGTCAATGTGGAGAATTCATTGGGTTTCAACACAGGGATCTATTTGTAGACTTTCCTGTTGCATAGTCAACACCATCATGGAATATGTAACGAAAGCTACAGTGCACCATGTGGCTCATACGTCATTTGCACATAGTTCATTGATTCAGTCTATAGGACTGTGATGATGAATGGGACAATCACACAGCGTATGGTAGACAGTGAGGGCCTTACTGGTGAACGGCTCAAGGAACATATACACCATTCATCCCTGCACACGATAAAAATACAGTCTTCAAGACTCGGCACGATCAACACTAATGAGGAAACTGGAGAATGTTCCTTCATCCATTTTATCTTAATTTTTGAGGGAGTAAATAAACTCAAAATGAAGATTTTACATTTTTTGTACAGAATGCACAGCAAGTTCTCCATTTTATTCTAAAGCAATCCCACACTTGTGTTGTTTAACATATTTTTCTGGGCCATTGTGCATCATATTTGTTTTATCTCTGTTGCGCATGAATTTTGCATGTCAAATTGCTTGCACTATAAATGAGTTATGCTGCTGAGCTGTTTCTTGTGGAGCCATGAATAAAGATGTGTCAAACAGGGTAGAGCAGAAAATTTTCCATTCATGTACAGTGGAGAAAAAGCAAAGAAAGGAACCCAACAATGTGACAGATGCTTAAAACATTATGAATTTTTCCAGGAGTTTTGGCACTCCTTCATTTCTCTGGTAATGTGGCCTGGCCCCCGCCTTTGTACAGCTTCAGTTTAATGTATTTGTCATTAACACAATGCATTTTAGCCTCACTATATATCAAGTTAAATGTCATAATGCCTTCACAAATAAACTGTGGTACCACTGTGAGCACAGTACTTCCTACAAAGTGTTTATAAACAACAGAAATTCTTTATTTCTGTAAACATAAAGGGACATAGCAAACAGCATGCGTTGTTTAAAGTATTGATGCTGATTTGTGACGTCTTCTGCTTTCATAAGCAAAACTGTGTATAACACCATTTATACTGGTGCTAGTAATGCAAAGCAGCATTTCAGCATATTTGGATACAGTGCATGGCATAGTTGTTTTCATTCGTATGGCACATTATCCCTAATAAATACAGAGGTTGACAAAATAATGGGAAAACCAAATAATGTGTGAATATGTACTGATCTAATCATACTTTGTTGTGCTGCTCTTTGCCTTCAGAATAGCCTTGGTACTTCTTGAAATTCCTTTATGCAAGTTTTCAACTGTTTCTATTCAGATAGAGGATGATTTTTTCAAGAAAGGAAGCCTTCAGTTCTTTGAGTAATGACGGATAAGGACATCTTCTCTGCCTTTTTCATTCTGGGACCTCCAATATTAATTCAGTGATGTTTCAGATGGTTCAGACCTTCCATTGGCAATGTTTCAAGGTTCAAGTTTCTTTATTTGTCACATGCACAGAGATACAAAGTAAAACTTGCACTAAAATGAAGGGAATTCTCAGTTACTGCATGAGAATATAGAAAGATAAAATAGAGTAAAATAAGATGAATAAAATTATTTTATTATTAAGATAATAAAATAAGATTAATAAAAATGAAACTATATGTACACATATAAATCTATATACGTGTCTATATCTATATATGTGTACTCTGAGGTATGTAGAGTTTGTTGGACTGGCACCACTGTGTAATATAATAGTAAAAATAATAATAATAATAATAATTTTTTACGTTTTTTATAACAAAAGTTCAGGATAACTGTTTCAGACTCCAAAACTCCCCTCTGAAATATCTCGTCTTTCATGTATACTGCCCTTTCTTCTGTCTATGACCTTTCTCTTACAGTGGTCCAATGGGGGTTCACCTCACCCGGATAGTCAGGCATAACACTGCCCCCTTAGAGTATAAGCCCAAGATCACATATCTTCCCTGATATATCACTCACCACTTAACATTTACTTCCTACTTAACACCATCTGACAAAGAATTCTACTCAACAACAGAGAAAAAGGAATGTAAATCCATTTTATATGACCTTGTAATAAACAAGACTGCCATATTAGCCAATGCTAAATAAGTGAAAAGTCCTTATTAAATGAACACTCCTGCCCAGTGTTTTGAGAAGGTTGAAATGCAGCTGCCTGTTTCGCTATTGTGTGACACCTGACTCAGACGAAAGGATATTTCATTTACGCAAACGAATAAAGCAAGCTAATGCATGTTGCATTCATTTCTCCTGTGAATCAGAATTTATGTAATTGAAGCTCTCAGGCATTAAATGTGAATTACATTTGTCTCCCTTGCGCTCATTGTATTGTCTCTATCTCCAGGACTCCAGGACCTCTTGCACTCAAATAAAGTCAGAAAAAAAAACAACACTGAAAGGAACAGAATTGAAAACAGGTGCCACTCACATTTAACTCTGAGAGCGCAGTACATTAACTGAAAGACATTTATAATTGACACTGTATCTACATGCTGCCCTGCTTTATTCTGTGCGTAGCTGAAACGCTTTCTCCATAGTAAAGTTTTCTCCACACTAATGTGAGGCTGTGGGTAGTAAAGAAACCAGAGAACGAGATGTAATGCTGCAGACAGCTTTAAACCTCTGCTGTAATTAGTGTGCGTGTGATTCCATTAACAAAGAAAGGATATTGGCAATTAATTGATAAGGTATGGTGATTAAACTGGTACAGCAACACACAATGATTGGTTCAAATCAGTGAGCTATCATGTGGTAGCTGCACCCATATATGATGTCTTTCTACCTCATTCATCCATCCCAAGTCCCATTCACCCACCATAAATCACACACAGGACCCCCTCTCCAGAGGTGGAAAAGCCCGGCTTCACTTTCAAGTACGATTATTATCAGGTACTTGCATATTACCACCCATGCACTAAACCTGCTGACTCTGATTAGCACACCTCTTCAGCCAGGTAGGGGAGCTCATTTTGCAGGGGTGGAACAAACACATGGTTATACCTTTGGTTTCTGAAGCTGTGCTTCTCTGCCACGGTCCCAACTGAGTAAGGACAGTTGACAATTTGTCTTTAGAAATTGTAATAGTAGGTATACTTTATACTTAAATAAGTTAATCTATATTAAGCTTTCCTCAGCCTTGGAAAGGTTATGTTTCTGATGCCAATCTGTTTTATTACTATAACATTTCAAACAGAAAATAATATTTTAGACATTTTGTATAGGACTTTTAACATTTTTGTTAAAATGCATACCTTATACTGCAATATTATCAACACAGCATCAGACTTTTAAAATAAATATTAGCATTGCATTGAAAGCATAATAATTATGTTCATAAATTCTATGCATTTGTGTTATTCTATACATTTTTATGTGGCAAGTATGCACGCTTGATTGAGTCACATCCATAAACATTCATACTTACTGTCAATATGCCTTTCCCTGCAGTCTCAGGACTTCAAGTTATGAGAGGCAATATAAAAAATGCAGGAAAAAAACAATGATCATAAAATAATGAGATTCTTAATTTTAAAAGCAAGCCTAGACACTGACTACTCTAGTGATGCTGCGAGTCAGAAAGGAACAGGACAGAAGAAAGGTGTCTGATGAAACCCATCACTCTTTTGCGGCAGAATTATCTCTGGGTGAAAGGAATTGAACGTGACAATGAGAACATGCAAGCTGCTCCTGGAGATAATGGTGAGGATATTGACGGTAGAGAAAACGTTCCCATCTCAGACCAGACATCATGCTTGTCACATCCTGCTTATAAGGAATGACTAGTTTACTCCCTTTTACATCCATAAAACTCAGTTGAATATGCAATGCACCTTGAATGTACATCCTTCCTACATATCTAACTGAGTATAAGATGACAACTAATACCTAGTCATGGGCAGAAGAAAAAAGGCAATGTACCTCCAAAGTGCCACTCAGTGCAGCATAGACACCATCGAAGGTGCCATGGCAACTGATTAATGTATCCTCACAAACTGTTTGGAAGTGTCATCCCTACATACATAATATTATTTAGTGTCAAGCCTTCCTGGAAATAACTGTTTTCAAACAATACCAGAGGGCTTAAACAAACAGTTCCATATTGTCTGTCAGAGATTCATAAAAACACAGATGCTGTCTTTAGATTTAATTGACACACTGATGAAACATGATCTTGGAGTGCTTCTCATGCATGTTTGAAATGTTTTTGTGTTTTATAGCAGCTTGTGTTTGTGTGTGTGTGTGTGTGTGTGTGTGTGTGTATGTGTGTGTGTGTATGTCTGCACATGAACATTCCCAGGGTCTGTCCCTCCACTATAATGTTAGTATTTCCCATTTCTGTGGAGAATTTATCAATAATATTTAAAATAATTCAGACAGCATGTGATCCATCAGTAAGTATTAATGAGCATCCACACTTTCTCACCCATCATCATGCCTTATATATTCATCAATGTATTTACTGTGGAAGGGAGGGGCAGTTTGGGTGGAGGCACTGAAGTTTCCCCCATTACTGGTTTTGTTGCCAGATTTACGTTTCTTTATCAAAGCAGCATCTCAGCGGCACTCGTCATTCCGACAGCCCATTGTGCACCTGAGAGTTAAGTCATTGGCACCAGACAGCTTGTTTTCCCCGGCAGGGGTTAGCGGTGGCGGGAGCCTGCAAATCAATCGCCATTAATCGCCACTCTGTCGGCACGAGGACCCGCTACCGCGCAGCCCCAAAGCCTTTTTCATTTACTCCCCTCAGGGTCAAGAACGGCATGAGCGGACGGGCACGGTCTCGCAATTTCCATGAGACACAAGTGGGAACAGCAAGGGGATCCAAATATAATGATCATATTGATGGCTGTGGTAGTGCTTGCTTGTTATGTTGTTTTTATCCTAGTTAAGAGAGAGGAAATGGTGGCCAATTCCCTCAGTCCCTCCTCAGTGCACTCGCACATCAACACAAAATGCCTTTCGGCTTATCTTATTATTTGCATATCTTCCTCTGATATCTTCTAATACACTTTTCCCTCTGGGGTTTATCTAGTTTCATACAGGATGAGTAATGGAGCTAAACCAACATGTTCACATCTCTTTCTGTTTTACCGATGCAGCTGATATATGGAGCCCATAAGAGCTAGGGAGAGTGGTTAACTTTGCATTTGTCTCACCCTTTCAAGTATCTACTTCACAGCAGTCAGAGTGCTCAGAAACTATGCCTTTTAAAAGGGTTCGGCTGTTGTATTTACATTCACTGGTTACTCAGTCCGGTCAGCTGGGACAGTGTAAGGGTGGGTGGCATTCGACTCCATGGTATTTGGCTCACGCTAAGTAAATATGAGACGTTTGTTTGAAATAAATTAACCCCCATTTGTAATTAAAGGGTATGAGGCCAAATTTATATAGCAATCTAAGAAGGAGTGCTGATCTGGGATCAGCTTAATGATTTTGCTCACAATGCATAATGTTAGGATGTAGACAATTGAAACCAGATCCTTGATCAGAACTCCTGAATATAAGATGCATATACAGGCTTAGTACTTTTTTTTGATGAAATCAGCTATAGTAGATATATTAATGCACTACAGGCATCAACTGTATAAGCATTCATCTCTGCATTTGTAATGCCTCCTTCACAGAATCATTTGGACCGCAGACAACTTTACTACACAACCTCTTCTGCCTGCTTAGCCACAAGAGCAAACATCTTCTGCAACGGGGGAATTCTTTTTCAAAACAGCTGTGTCTGGTATGGTAATCAGATATGACAGAGAGTTATCAATAATAAATAAAGAAGGTTCTACTAATAAACATATCAGTGTGTGTGTGTGTGTGTGTGTGTGTGTGTGTGTGTGTGTGTGTGTGTGTGTGTGTGTGTGTGTGTGTGTGTGTGTGTGTGTGTGTGTGTGTATATATATCAGTTTTTTCCCAGGGTGGGTAAAGTGTGGGAGAATTTGCTGACAGTGCCAATGAAGAGATTGCAGTTACCTTGACAGGTCATGGAGAGGTCAATACTTTATTAATCTGTGAGAGCTACGGAGTTGTTGCTTTGCTGTATTAAAACCCCACCACACAGACAAATGCAGCACAAGCTTGCAAGGAACCATGGCCTGATGGTGCAAAAATGGCTGTCAGTTTACCACTTATCTTTTACAATGGTATATTTTCCTGTTAATTATTCTCTGTGTTGTCATCATTACTGAGGGACAGATTTTTTTTTTCATCTACAGTAAGGACAGTGTCACCTGACATTTGTAATTGACGACACTGAGCCGTTTGCCTCAGACAGGTACCAGAAAACAACAGCGCGTACGTTAGGACTCCAGGGAATGCAGAATTAAATGTGAATTATTATTTTTTTTTTATTCCTGTCAGGTTATTAATTCTGCTGATGGTGAACTGAGTGTTCACCTGTGGTCTTGTATGAAAGTTTCAAAAATAGTTTACCCAAAAGATTTTTTTCACAATTAAGATTTTTTCTTTTATCACAGGAATAAAGTTGGAGGCCAAGTTCATGACTGTGTAGTATTCAATTCCACTTTTTCTAAATTTATTGGCATGATCTAAATAGCTGTGGGAACTGAATGTGTGACAGAAGTGAATAGAAAAAGGAATTAACATGGCAAAGAGAATACATTTTAGGTAGAAGACATTTAGCTAAAAAAACTTTGAAGTACAAGTCAGTTGAATCAATGATTTTTAGTTGTGGAAGAGTCTACTGTCAGATCAAATCATTATCATTTGACCAAAACAGTAGTAGATGTCTGACAAAGTGCTCTCTTGAGACTAATGTTCCCCTTTATTGAATTACAGTGCAATTTACATTTGTTTTAAAGATGATGGCTTGTAAAATTGTCATAGTCTTTTTTCTTTCCTGTTTTAACTAATAAAATAAATGAGTGTTTGAATAACATCAAAGACAGCTTTAGATAGAATGTGTTGAGATGATAAAAAGCAAACACTAATATGTGAATAGAATACCTCATTCCACAGTTTGTGTTGAGTAATCAGTGGCTTCCATTAACAAAGACTGTCCTGAATTCAGAAACTCCTGAACATATCACTAATGAATTAATAATAGTGGATGACACAAATGTCAAATAGAAGGCATCAAAGCTAACACGCCAAGATCAACGATCTCACATAGAGATCTTATAAGAGTGACATAAAAAGATGACATTTAGATTGCACAGCATCAATTTTTCTTTATTATTTCAGATGGCTGAGAAAGCCACTATTTCAATGCATCAAAGTAAAAAGACCTTTAAACCTAATTAGTTTGTCCTTTATGGAGGGATTATGCACATGGGTTATTATGTAACTAATGCTTCCTTTGTTGGATTATAAAAACCTAATCATCTCAAACTCAAAGTGCTCAAAAAGTGGAAGTGACTGCTTAACTTGCTTTTTTTTCCCCCAGAAACTTTTTGGTGTTGCTGAATGTGAGCAGAAGTATGTTAGGTACAGCCCAATTACTGATTACTGAATAAATCCTTTTTGTCTGGGATACCTGTTGTTTTTTTTTTTTTTTGTGAACACACCATTGTTCAGTCAATCTGGGCAGAACCCAGATCCAATGTACCAGAGGAGTGGTGGTGACACTGTGGTATGGAAAGTTCTATTCTTCAGACTCCATGCTAAATGCGTGTCTTGACTCACAGTTTGCTTTAAAGATCCCATGGTACTTTTCAAAGTAACATTGGTGCTATCCCTGCTGCCCTAGCCAACTCCTTACATTCCCCACACACTTTGGTTCTCACTGGAAAAATCATTGGGTTCTCAACTGGCCCATGTATTATGGTATTATAAATAGATAGTGTTTAATTTGTTCTGATGTTTCCATTTTATTCATCTAATTAATTTAGTTGAAGGTGTTGTCTTGGCTACCTTGGATTGGATTCAGTACATTTTCAGGATAAAATTTGTACTTGCTCATGAATAATGTTCTCTGAACTCTCATGACATAAATGTCTTATTTTGGATTTGTCTGCTCATATAATTCACTGAAGGTTTGAAACATTGATTTTAAACTATGTTCCTCATTTTTGGTAGGATTTAAAAGGTGAAAAAAACCACTTTCAACAGAAAATCAGATGTTTGCTTTATATATATTGTACAATTATACTGGTCAATTCAGGTTTACTTTTCATTTTTAATGCCTCTTTTGAGGGTCAATTTAATCTAAAATCTAAATGTTAGGTTCTACATGTTTTCATTATCCATACATTAATAGGCAAATATAAACATACTTAATTTTGGGATTGTGGATCCCTATAACTTACTGTATAAATATTTCTCACAAATGACATGAGTGTTGAATAAATAAAGCAAAGATGGAAATATTTGTGATATTGCATTTATGGCACTTGCAGCAAGGAATTTCATGTCATGTAGCCATGGTTTCCATGGACGTATTGTGAAATTTACATCACAATGGCAGCAGCAGTTTGTGGATGCATTTTATTCAGAGTGCTCTCATTTTCAAAAAATGTACAGTGCATGGCTTTTACATTGTTGAAAGAGACAAAGAGAGAAATGCATAACAGGAGACTGCTATGTCAGTACGATGATCAGGAAATTGTAAAGGGAAATGTATTCTCAATAACTGTAAGTCAATTACTGTCTTGAATAGTTCTTACAAAATAGGTATACTCTGCTACACTTTGTAATACCATGGCAAAAGGAAGCATATTAGAAAAGCTGAACATGGGTAAACTTCTGATTTAGTTTTTCACCTGTATGCACTTAAAAGGCATCCAAGCAAGTCATTCTCAAATGCTTACAGCTCAGTTAATGACCCTTGTGCAAAGATATAACATTAGGGTCCCTGGCGTGCTTGAACTGAAATGAGGTTTCATGGTTCAGGTCACAGTGCACATGCAACAGTGACCCACCATCACAATGCCGAAACACCTCATTACCCAGTATCCTATTTATGTTGGTACATAATAAACTGCTGAAAGGCACACTTTACCGAGTGATCTTACAAGTATGGATGGTCATAAACTACCTTGCAGAAACAGCGATCTTTACAGTGGTCTCACATGTCCACAGAAACAATCCTGGCACTCATAATGATGGATGGATCTATGTTATCTATATAGATGATCTATTTTTGGGCTGTGCACTGCTGTGCTAATCGCAGGGCTGTTTGAACAGTCAGCCATGGGGGCCTTTTCACCTGCACCCCTGGATAATGATATTCCTGAGGACTTGGGAACCTGCGTGAAACCCTCTGTCTGGGAGAACAGAGAAGAGCTGTCAGCTCCCTCACCAGATGGTTCCAGGAAAGACATGGAGAGACGCAGCACAAAGCGGTTTGGTGCGGAGGAGAGCCACGGAAGAGATTTAAATGAGGGGTACCCCCTACCTTCACATAACTGCTGTGATTCACTCCCCCTACTTCCTGAACCCTTCAAATTCACCTATGCCTAATTTACATTATAAAATGACGTGTGCAAAATAGGCTAATTTCCTAGAGATGTTGTACATCTATTTCACTTAATATTTGTCAAAGTGTTCACAGAAGGACTCCAACATAAACCCATACAAAATCAATTCCATGAAGACAATGGCAAGGAAAGTTAAAAAAAAAAAAAAAAATTGCACCAGGAAGAACATATTGGGAGGCACTGGTGGCTGGTGTGTGTGTGTGTGTGTGTGTGGGGCGGTGGGGTTGGGGGTGGATCCCTTCACCAACTTGAGACAAGGGTTTATATAATGACCAGCAAAGTCACTCAGATTGTTTTCAAGTGAGCTGCTCAGAATGACATGGTTTCTGGGTCAGTGAGTGATAGAGGGATGCAGGACTGGCTGAGTGCAGAAAAGTTGCATTAGAGGTCCTGGGTGGGGGCGGATTTGTGGGCCAGTACAGATGGGGCTCGGCACTGCATTGTGGCTGAAACTCTGGGCATTCGCTGCAGTAGTGAGAGAGGCAAAAATATGAGCAGGCACTCAAGGAAGATTGATGGGTAGGAACAGGGACACAGAGTAGCAAGAGAACCCACCAGGCCAGGATTTTTTTTTCATGGCAGCGTAACTACCTGGACAAAGACAGAGTATCTACACAGTCCTGATAAGGGCAGTACACCTTATCTACCCATCTATAGCCTGGACAAAAATTGGGGTCATCACCACTTAAGGCTGTCAGCAAGAAAAGTTTCCCTTTTGCTACAAGCTTACCCAGCTCTGTGCCCAGACTAACTGATTACAGTACTGACTGTATTTTTATTATTTATAATTTTAATGTTGCATATTGAGAGTGTTTCATGATTTAGCATACACATCTTGGTTGTTTACTCCATGCCAGTGGGAGTTTGTAGATTTTCTTGTACTAATCAAAGAATTGGATCTTGAGAATGAAGTAACCTTGTAGGCCAAAAACACAGACGCATGTTTGTTAAGCACACTGGTGCAAGTCCATGCAAAGCTTAAAAGTTAAGAGCAAGACCTTAAAATCACCCCAATATTTCACACGTAGCCAGTGAAGTGAAGCACCAGGGTAATATGTTCATATTTCTTTGTTAAAGTCAATATATGAGCAGCTGCATTCAGAAGAAGCTGGGATCTCTTTACTGAGCAGGCTGAGGAAAGACATTGCAGTAATATAGTTTTTATGACAAACATCAACATGTATCAATAACTCTGAACTCTCTAATATATAGGAAGGGCCCGATTTTTATAATGGTCATTAGATGGGCAAGACCACACTCAGGGCTGTATTCAGTCAAATGAAGCTCGTCTCATTTATGGGCAAATGCAATTCATAATGAAACAGACTTGCCACTTACAACATGCCAACTGACAACCACATTTTAACTGAGTTATATTTTATTGAATGCAAGCAAACATTTAGCGCTTTAAAAAGTCCTTAAAGAAACTAATTATGTTTGACTAAATCCAGCCCAGTATGTTTGGATGGGCATGAAAAGTAAGTTTAGGGTCTATAGTGACGTCATAGTCTTTCACCACAATGTTTGGATCAAATAGACAACCATCACACTTTTTAGTCGGGTCACAAACGCACCTTTAAATGTTTTCCTGTGGGAATCACCACAACATAGCTTGAAAGCCTTATTGTTCCATTATAGAACGTTTGTGATTTTGTGTTTCATTGTTTATATGTGGAAACGAATTAACTGTTTTTTTTTTCTTAACTACACTTATTGACAAACCATCTTATGATTAAGTTTTACGTTTGTTCTCAGTCTCATTTTCATAGTTTTAGGTTTTATATTATTCAATACAATTTAATAAATGTATTGTTTATAACTGAGAAACCAAGTTTATTCCTCAGATTTATAAGTTTATGGCCATGCAGTGTGCTAAATGTTTTTCAGCATACTCTGTGCATTTCAGTGTTGCACTGCTTGGGTAAACCCATATTGTTATCTTGCCTGTTGTTCTTGTTTTTCGAGGTCTGTTCCTGTGCAGTGACAACCTGGGGAATTAATGCTGGTAGGAACCGCAAAGAATCATAAAGCCAATCAGATGTAGGGGTTATTTATGTGGCCAGCTGTAGATAGCCAGTGTGCTATGTTAGCAGCTCTCCTATATGGAAACAACTTTAATGGCGATGTGAGTCAGGACCAAGGTCTCATTCAAAGGGTGGCACCTTTAATAGCACAGCATCAAACAGCCTCAGCTTCAGCAGTCTGACAATTATAGTGTTCAGAGTGGCGTGTATATATATATATATATACACACATATATGATCAACGTCATACACCACTGTCTAAAACCAAGCTGTATTTGTATCTGACAACTCCATGAAGAATGAAATAATGATTGGTTTCTATGTTATTTAGCTTTCTCTCATAATTCTGTCTTTGTGGGTTGACCGATGTTTCATACAAAAGGAGCTACATTACAGATTGTGATATTACTTTCTATTTTTATGTACTCATTCTCTCTTGCTATTCTGGCCTTGAAAGCTCTCATCATTATTTCAAACTCCAATGACAGGAAATGGAGTCTTTCAGACTGGATATTTACAAAAAAATGTTCTTTGCTGAATGTAATTTAATGAACTTAAATGGACATATGTATGCACTGAATATAAGTACATGTATTGTGGTTGCTTCAAATGTCTTCTTAGAACTACAGCTGTGGTATATCTGTTTTTAGCTATGCATACTTTGTGGCATCTGAACCCCCCTTTTTGCCAGAGGTTAATTGCCCCTGAGTCCCTCTTATTGTAATATTGGGGTGTTTTTTAGAGTACACTGTCACCTTCCTGTCACTTGAATGTACTATACAGTAGTTCCCAAACAATAAAAGCATCTGGGCGATTTACATAAAAAACAAATCTCAGAAAACTTACCAGTTGTTTCATTTTCAAAACTGCTTGTTTGATACTGACATTTTTTTTATAATATTTGTTTAATCTGTGGTATACTGCTCTAGAGAATGTGCATAGTTATTGTAATGTATTTTAAACAAAAGCTGAAATAATTCTGCATGACATATTACAATACAAACTACAAACCTACACCTGTGTAGCCTTTAAAAAAACACATAAATGATGCTCACTTCTCTTGAGTTGATTACATTAAACTATTTCCTTATCTAACTCTGAAGGCCAAATGCCATATTCCCAGCTCTGTGGCACTGCCACTGTGTAGCTGTCCAGCTGATTTGTGTGTTGCTATAGGCAACACCCTCTGAACCATGTGGGCTGTCAGGGACCAGGGGCTGGGTCATAATTGAGGTGGCTGGAGGTTTCCATGGTGATTGTGGACATTTGCCATGAATGTCGGGGGAATATCTGTCCCATGTGGCATCCTTGATTAAATATAATCGTATCCTTTTTTTGACATCTTTCCCCCCTTTTTTACAGAACTGAAGTCCCCAAATTTATGTTGCGGAGCAAATAGTTGTAGGTTGAGAGTTTGTGTGCCCAGCTGACCAGCAGGAATTGCAGGGGAGGGATGAGACATGGAAAACACTGCAGAATAAACCCTTCTCTCCCTGGGCAACTCCACTGCAAATTCTTCATCTCCCTGTGAGGCCTCCAGCCACAGTAATGGTACTGTCTGAATTCAGTACAAGGCTACTCTCAGGGTCCATCTACACCCTGAAACAGGACTATAGGTTAACAGGATAACAGACCAAAGTGCCTGTCCTCTCACTTGAATAGCGCCTTAGCAGGATGATGCTGCAAAATAAGACCTATCCATACACTGAAACAATGCTGTATCTGGACATTAGACCTCAGTGGTTGTTTGCACACTACAACTGTGCCATAATAGGATGATACGAGGTAGTGTAACCCATCTACAAACTGGAGCTCTGTGTTAACAAGATAACACCAGGGGGAAGGGTTGATCCACAGAATGGAATATGGACTTAACAAGATGACACCATTCAGTAGGCTCCATTCACTCACCATAGCAGTACTGGATGTGACAACCAGCTGCCCCCATATGCCTTCCTTCGCCACATGTCACAGATGCTTGTTCTGTAGCAGAAGGCGCAGCCTCAAACGACCTCTGCTCTGTTGCTGCGGGTGACTAACTTTGGTACATCTGCTCTGGATATTGACTTCGGCTGCGAGGTCGTTTGGTAGGTGGCCGTGGTTACGACCTGTTTCAGGGTCTTAGTAAGTCACCTGTGTATGCACTTGGGTCATTGGTCCCCTTGTGAATTCAGATGTACTGTGAACCACTCAGACCTTTGCGCTCAAAGTAGTCCCAAAGCAGTCTGTGTTGTTAGCAAATGAAACGTCTTAACTTTCTGCTGGGGGAGAGAAGCTTTTCACATTGGGAAAATTTCCATTTGTGTCACAGAGGATTACAATCTCTAAACCAGTTTGCAGCACTGTAGGTATGCTGTCACTGGGAGTGTCAGGTCTATCCAACAAATTTGACAAGTGATGAGCACCTGGTTGAGCTGGCTAATCCCAGGATAAATTATATACAAAACTAAATCTGCCCTGAAAGAAGACATTTCTCAAAGATAGGGACTGAACTGTCTGTCACAGAACATTCATTTTCCTCCATCTTGTTTGAAACTGTTGATGTGAAGCAACTTTGCAGTGATTGGTCAAACATGTTCATGTTATCAAAGACAATTCAGGTACCCTGAATGTGACATATGACTGTATCCAAAGCTGTTTTATATCTGAGCCATGCCATTTAAAATGATGACAGACAGTATGATATTTATTAATCAACAGTTATGACTGCCGATTATGAATGCATTGCTGAAGAGGTTGAAACTAATCAAAAAAAAAAAAAAAAACTTTTAGGCCATAAAACATAAAAGTGTTAACTTTTATGGCCTAAAAGTTGTAATCTTTTGGTGCAATACAATTTATGATGGTGGATTTGTCCATTGGTTAGCAAGCATTTTTCCAGAAGTTGGGTGGAATTATTCCATGTCACACAGAGAACCTTCTCTATATTACATTCATGAGGTTTCTGGGTGTGAGAAGGTTGCACCTGACTTTCTGCAGCCCAGGCCTGGATCACAGCCCTAGACCCAGTTCCAGCACTGGGAAGCCGTTGTGGTATTCTGCCTGAGCTGAAGGTATTTAAAGTTTAAGTGTTTGTTTTAGTTACTGATGCCATTTTCAGAGGGTCCACTCTCCAGGGTCTGTGCTTTGGCTCTGGCCTCAGTCTGCCTGTTTTTTCAAGGTCTGAAACACTGGGATAAAAAAAAAAAAAAAAAAAAATGAAAAACTTGATGCTGTGTCTTTCCAAATTGTGTTTCCTGAGAAATATCAGAACACTAAATTAATAGTCCTCAGTTTTGGCCAAGGGACGTTTGTCTTTGTTGCCTCTGACATCTGTTTAAATGTTACCTTTGTATTCTTTGTATCTTATTTTCATTCTGACCAGGTGCTATTTGCCTAAAATATCTTCCAGAACTGAGTTCATTAAGTTCTGGATGACAAACTTAACGTTTTCAGACATAAATCTTTCAAATATGACATCTACAGTGCTCATTTAGGGTCAGCACAGCCCTTCTTGAGGCAGTCAGGTATGTTACCATGACCATTTTAATACTGTATGTTGATTCAGAGTAGCAGTTATAATCCCTGTCCCAGGTGGACTCAATTTAAAGGCATGGCTTTCATGATTGTATGTTTGTGTGTACAGTGTATGGCCTCATGTTGCATCGGTTTACTAAATCTAACCCCAGTGCTTGAGGTGTCATTTGATGTCTACATCTTTGCTGCTCCTGTAAGATTTGTCTTTGTGTTAGATGTATCCTTAACTCAACAAACATATACGACCGTGTGTGGGCATGTGCTTCCTTCCCTTGTGAGCTTGCAGACGTGTGCCCAACAGCCATCGTGGAATTGGTGCAGAGGCATTAATTCAGTCTCTTGTTTTGTGTGTCTTGTGTATATTACCAAGTATCAAATAGTGTGTAAAAGGACCAGATTTATTTGTTTTGCTCACTCTGTGGAGTTGGCTCTGCTGGACCTCCTTCTCCCTGTGAGAGGGGCTCTGCTGTTATTCTTGGAGAGGTATGAGAGAGAGGGGCAGGAACCCCCAGGCATTCTGTGCCCTCCATTACATGTTACTTTATTTACTGGCTCCCTCTGGCCCAAACTATTGGTTGCAGTCCTACATCATGTTATAGGCATTTAGCTGATGCTTGTATCTAGAATGACTCACAATGCAATGGGAAGCTCATCAAAAGGGGTCAAAGTGCAATAATACCAGAGGAGGGGACTGTATCCCTAGACTGCACAGAAATGTGAAAAAAAGGTTCTGACAGGAAAGGTAATTAATCTTCCAAGTAAGTGTTAGAGGTCAGGAATAAATATTCAATAGCAATTCAATATGGACATGCAGAGTTTCAGCAACACAGTTTGGTAACAAGTAAAGACTAATTGTAGTTCTACAAAAACAAGCAAAGTAGGTAATCTAAAGCCTCCTAGGTAAGTTAAGTATCATAAAGGGTCTGAGGTTGAGGAGTGATGTCTGAGACTAGCAGTCTTGGGGCAAAAGTGATACATGCTGTGGCACAACGGCAGGCGTAGCCACTGAGCCAGGTGGTGAGTGGAAGAAAACACCAACTAAATGTTAAACGAAAACAAGCCAAAGTCCTTTTATTTAACCATTTTGTTGGCGGGGAAACAGAAACTACAGAACCAAGAATCAACACAAAAACAGGGTTAAACTCAAAAACAGGGGGGAAAACAACACAAAAACCCAACAGTCTCCACCAGCCTGAAAGGCTGAGCTATAAATATGTGGCCTAATTGAGGGCAAGTGCTAGCACCTGGTCTGGTTAGCAATCATCCTCAGGTGAGCCTGCTTGTTAGCGAGGCCACTGCTATTCATGCTCCAGCAGTCTCCCCAGGCTGAGGGAGGAACACAGGAACTGACAGCAGTTCAAGGGGAGGAGCAAAGGAGCTTGCTCCTCCCTCCACCTCTCCTGGTGCCACAATGCCTAATTTTCTGACTGAAGAGGCGAGTAAAATTTGGCTCCCCCTTCGTCCCTTTGTAGTTACCAGGCTGCCCCACTTGGATGCTTTGAGCCCTTTTCTTTTCAAGATGTTGAAGCTGGAACACCCTGGGGAAAGAACCACTGCATGACAATGAGCCGTGTTGGATACGGACTGTCTCACTCTTTTCCTTTTACACAAATTCAGACTGCCAAAAACAACTTCCTCACTGTGCAGATGTTCAGCGCTTTATTTTAACATAGAGAATGGATGAAATTTTGATGTTCAAAGCATCAGTGTCAGCTGTTGTGGAAGTTTACCTTCCCCCGGTGTCATGTGCTTACCCAATCAGGCCATCCACCAATTAGAGCATGGTAAAGGGTTGCCATGGCTTCCATCAGATGTCTGGGTTTTCTGTTTATATCCCAATAGGTAATGCCATTTTTTTAAATTGGTTGAATCTAATTGTTGTGGTTTAATGGAGCCATCCTGAGGCTGTGTGCAGCTAATGAGGTTTAGTGCTGAGAGGGCCAGGGCCAGCTGGTGGAAGGGGCTATGTGGTGGAAGGCTCTTGGCATTGTGGGGCTGTGTGATGTTTGGAGTTGGGGGGTCACTGTCTGTTAGATGCTTCCAAACATTTTTACAGCCTTTTCATTTTTACAGATGGTGCATATTGTCCTAATTCTGCCAAACATGCACTGCTTTTAGTATCCATTTGTATTAATTAGATATTTTAATGATCGCAGTAACATTTTGAACTTTAATTCAATTGTCATTTTTTTCATTCCGATGTGTATTTTAATGGTTTTAAAAGTCATGTTACTCTCTGCTTTTTTTTCTTTCACCGCTTCACATGCATTTATTTGTTGGTCGTGCACATTCATGGTTTGGAATTCATGCTGGAACTCCTTTCTAATATAGACCTATTCTAAAGACTTCACAATTTTCTGCAGCAGTCCTGTCTGAGAAATTGGCAAGTTCTGCAAATATCCTTCAACAGATATTTTCCCTTCTTGCTTGTGCATTAGGCAGTTCATATTTCTCTCAACCGCCTTTGTTTCACAGTGATTACAGAACCTATCATTCCTGGTGTGCCAGTTTACCTCTGTCAGCTGTTCCGTTGAGATGGCATTTCATCAGGTTCTTCCTCTCTTTATTTTTTAATGGTAATCATTTATTCTTTCAGGGTGTATTTTATGTTTGCTTCAAAGAATATTTGAGGTTTTGCTCTCTTGGCCATGTTATTTCTTTTCTCTCTTGAAATGGACTGATGGTTACATTGCAATGCTCAGTTAGCTTCAGGGCTTGCTGGCACAGGGGACCCCCTCCTGGGCTCAGCTCCTGGTATTACAGGCCTGCGTGGTTTTACTGGTGAAAATAAATGGTGAAAATTCATATGCCAAAACTGGGGAGAATCAATACCGCGTAAGCAGACTCTTAGCACTCTTTATAAAGATCCAGGAGGCATTTCAAATAGTCTTTGTTGTTTTAGAAAGTCTATAGAATTCTACATCAAAATTCTGTAGGATGTTCGGTCAAAGTGATGTCTTTCTTCAAAAAATAAAATTAAAAATAAAATAACTTTGTGTGGTTCAGTTGCACATTTGTAAATCCTCAACACTGTGACATAAGTACCCAGCATGTCCTCTCCTTTTTACAATTTTCATAGCAAAGACAGTCCATAATTTCTAGCATAAGAAATCACAGTGTAAATAATGTGACATTTCTGGTTTCTTGGTTTTCATAAGTATTTGTATTTAACTCCCTCCTGACACTTAGAAAAAGGAGATTACAAACATATGAAGGTTGTAATTATTTCCCCCTGAAATAGTTATGAGTTATTAGTCTATCACATTTCAACAGTTCTATAGCTTTATTTTGAGTAGTATACCCTTATATCCCATATATCTTCCTCAGACATTTTTTTTTACATGCAGTCACAACTAACACTGGCATTTCATCTATTTTCTTTCATTATGTTTGATATTATTTGATTTACAGAAAGGCAAAGTGCATTTGAAAAAGGGAAAGATAATTTTAGCAGTTCCAAATTTATACATATTGATTTTACAATCAGCAGAAAAGTGCATGATTGTTCATGGAGTCCTGAAAAAAAATGAAAATAAATGCAAATCTTTGCAACTGGGTTGTAGCTCAGCTCTGCGTGGTTGTTAAAAAATGTACGTAATCTTGTTCAGGCACCTATGCAAAGAAGTTGCAGAATGGGTTTCAGTGAACAGCAAATACAAAATGTATATACATAATTACAGGATAGGTCTTTTTATTTTTCTATTTTTCTTAGTCATAAAATGTGAATTTAAATAATTACATTCCATGGTGCCCTTTTGGTAAGGTAAAATAGCACTAACATTCAATTGAATAGCGGGTTCCACTATGAATTTATTGCTGAGTAGCTTTTAGAAATTCTGGAGGGCAAACAGAGAAGAACAGAGAGAACAGAGAGAAGTCTGCAAAGTTCCTCGCTGAATAGTCAGTTGTGTCTCTTAAATTTGCAAATTCCCATTTTTATGAAGTCTTCATTGGGCCCCACTCAGAAAACAGGTACCAACTTCCGACCAGTACAGAACTGCATTTGTGTGCACTTTTCAAGATGCAAGGAAAATGCATAAAGGAAGTACACAGAATTTTCACTTGCATACATCCAAAAAATATAAGATATATTCTTGGATACATTCTTATTCACCCTGGATAAAAATGTACCCAAGATGAATTTATGTGTTATTCAGTTATGTTTTTGGGAGCCGAGCGGCAAAGCTGTGTAGGCACACAAATGAGTCCCTACCTTTGCTTAGTATTGGGGGCGAAGCAGCAAAGATTTTCTAAAAAATTATATTTACAACATCATCACTTCTAATTTTACTTTATCATATCATAATTTGACAGTTAACATCTAAACAAAATGTTCAAACCTGTCTATTCAGTTTGTGTTGGAATGTGAAGGGTTAACTGAAAGCAACCCCTTTGTCTCCCTGTCAGAATGTTCTGCCTCTGCAGTTGCTAGGAAGAAAATGCCATGCTTTCAGCTCTGTGATTGGTGGTCCAGCTATAAATTTACGGAGGGCCGAGCAATAGTAATTCAATGAGAGAGTAATTTCAAATGAACGAAAATTGACCAATGATATCTTCACTCTAAATGGCTGATAAACTAGCTAGCTAGCCTGTTGGTTCATGATGGAAGGCGCAAGTAACGTTATCACTAGTGATGAGGACATTGTTGTGAATTTATTATCCATGCCATTTTCAAGATTGACTTTTAATGAAAGGTTGCATAATGACCATTTTCCCAAATAAATGTACCGTATATATTTAATAGGCCTTTGTGCCAATCTAATAATATTATTCATGAAAAATATTGCTTGTTTGTGGTGGTGGGTTCCAAAATGCCATGCTCGCTGTTCACTGTCCATGGTTCATTAGTGTCTGTCATTCATGGTTGCCTGGCAGTGTCTGTCATGTAGGCTTACATGAAATTTTGTTGGTTATGTGTGGTAGGAGGGGGTGGCTGCCATGCATTTTTCACCCCAGCCCATTGTCACCATGTGTTGCTTAAGTGCACACACAGCTTGTGCGATGATGTGATTATTTGTGAGGAGGATTTTACATTTTGCTGAAGAAATGAGCAGTTTTGGTGATACCTCTCACTTTCTCCATGCTGTTTGTTATTTGTATTGCTAAGGCTGGACTAGCGTCTTAACTTGGAGCTGGAATTGTATGAGCAGTACTATAGGAGAGGACACAGTACACTAAGCTGGTAGTTTTTTTCCCGACGAGGGAAGGGGGGTCACAGGGCCAAGGTTTAAGAGTCACGGTTCGCTACTGAGTTTAACAATGAATGATATGTTATAGTTAATTTGAAGGACAAGTTATTCTGTCTTGTCAGTCTGGTTGATGCTGACTGAATTCCTTCCTGCCAATGTCATCAGCTGAAATGTATATCAAGAATCCAAAATTTCAGTCCCCTGGAGCTGCAGGCCTTAGAGACAGGGATTGTGCACTCTTTCACCAATCAGGTCTGGAATTATCTATAGTTTCACATCATTTCAAAAATCAAATAAGATAAGAAAATGATAATCAGTGATGTTTCTTATAAAGAGAATTGAACTTGCAGATACAGAGGACTATCATGCTGTGTATGGAGATGCTTGAGGCAAAAATATATATTATATATATATATATATATATATATACTTCCTATGATTCCAATGGCTTTAACTGAATATCTGTACTGCACTTCTTCGAAGAACAGAATGCATTACTTTGATATTTTTGAGAGAACCAACAACAGTTACCCATTCTTCGCTGAGTGTCAGGCTTTCTTCAGGGACGGCGCCCACGTTTGTGACTCTTTTTGGGATTTGTCTGGTGTGTCAAAAGAGTAAACCATATGTATCAGGAAGACTGTGTCAGAATATCCTGAGCCAGTCACAAATATCAGCTTCAATTATTTATTGATCATTCTCAGGCACATATTGTACAAGCTTTCGAACTGCCCTCGAGTCAGCCAAAGGGAGCACAAATGACTTTCTGATGTCATGGAGACCATTTTTGTTGTCTTTAATGTGCATTTAGTAATTATTATGCCACTCTGCATTATAAATGAATGTACATTTGATTTTCACCTCCTTAAGATGAATTGCAGTTATCAATAGGGCAATTAATGAAATAAAGACATCACATTGAAACGCAGTAGAGTGATGAGAACTGATATGATTCATATTAGTCAATTTGTGTAGCAGTCCACTGATTAAATGAATAATTGCAATGAAAATAGTCCAGGGTCTGGTAATATATTTACATACAAATTGTCTTTATTGTGCTACAGAGAGGAACGTGGGCCGCAGGTGAAATGTACTTTATTGAAATTACAGTAATCTGATATAAAGAAGGTTGGAGGTTGCCCACACATAATTTATATTATCTTCAAGATGAATGAAATGCCAAAACTAATCTGGAGTACAATGGCAGACAGTGTCAGAGAAGTCAGATTAATCTAACATTGGGCTACGGGCTTGTGAGACGCACTGAAACCCTGATAACACCGCTTATTATGTAACTTTCATTAAAGCCAATGCAGCCCATTTCACAAAGTTTAGGTCATCGACTCACACTTAAGGGAAAAGATAAGGAAACCAATCTTGCTTTGAATGAATATCTTTCTATTTGCAATAGCAAAGCTAAAACTTTATATGCTTTGAATGTCCCCAGAAGCTCAAGGGCAGCCCATAACATCCATTTAATATTCCCATATACTATTTACATTTGGATTCAATGCAATTCTCTTTTAACAAATACAGCATGAAATATTCTTTAATTTGTTACATATGACTTACTCCAGAATAAAAAACAATCTATTACAAACTGTTGCAACATCTCTTTGATCAATGAAAACAGAGAAGAGATAGAAGTGTTCACTATTGTCTAATATTATTCATAAAACTGCAGATGAGTTCCTTGGTCAAAAGTGAATGTGAAATCTCATCACATAATTAAAATAAATTACATGAAAAATATATAAATACCTAATTGAGAATACTATATTGTTATATGATGTGTTACATGATTGCATTATGTTACATGATTTTTGCAGAGCTTTTTTGTTACTTTATTTCCCCGTGATACCCCATTTGAAACTCCTTCATTCATAAGCTTACTGTTGTTTCAACTATTTAGCAAACAATTGACAAGGTAGTCCACAGCTAGGTTATTTATCCAGTTGACTAAATTATTGTAATGCTGTCTGTTACGATCAATTGTAGCACCTAATCCATCGTCTGAAATGATGCATTGAGTTGGTCTGTATATTAGCATAGCAACATTGCAGCATCTAACTGTATAATTATAGCATCTTTGGCTGACTGAAGTACTGTTGCAGACAATGGGCAAGCTAACATGCCAGTAATGATTTCGCCCTAAAAGCACTGATCATGATCCATGAACAGGAAACCCAAATCCCAAATAAAGAGCTGAATGGGCATGCCATACTCCAGCTCCTATAGATCTATCATTTCAATTACTGCAGCTGCACATGCTCAGATTCTATCCCACAAATGTCACTTAGAGTATACGTGCTCTGTGCCGGCCCTGTTGCTTAGCTCCACCCCTTACTGCTGTTCCATACAGAGCCAATATGCAGTACCATCCTTTCGAAAGGATTTTGCACATATCCCCAGACAGTGTGAGTGTGGTTCTAATGCACACCTATTATGCTCTCATGCTCCCTGCTAGATTGTTATCCACAGGCAAAGGACCAGGGACCTGAAAAAGCTATTCAGTCCATCGGTCTGATTCAAAGATCTCCTGTTTAATATCAGAGAGAGCAAGAGAGAGAGAGAGAGAGAGAGAGAGAGAGAGAGAGAGAGAGAGAGTTAGAGAGAGAGAGAGAAAGAGAGAGAGAGGGAGAAAGAGAGAGAGAGAGAGAGAGAGAGAGAGAGAGAGAGAGAGAGAGCTGAGGAAAAAGCTGTCCATCAATTCCATTGCACTCTTGGGATTTAATTCAGCATTTGATTCCCCAGAATAATTATCAGCTGTCTTTTTATACACTTTTTTTTAGCCTGAAAAGTTTCCCACAAATAAGGTTTGTTCCCAGTTGGAACAAACCGATAAAAGCCTTGTCAAACCCGGCAGGCGTTCTGTATCATGAAACTTCCACTCACGCGGAAAGTTAGCATGCAACGCTAGGCTCTTTGTCATGAATACTTCCTCGTCCCCCTTGTGTGGTCTTGACAGCATTCAGAGCGGGAATTTAATTAGGCTGTTTAAAACTGTCATCGTCTAGAGGGGGAGAAAATGGTTCTACTACAATAATGTGGACAGCCAGCTTTCAATGGATAAATATCTAATAACAGGCATTGGTACACCGTACATAATGACTTCAATATCCAGCGCAGTAAAATCTCTCAGCAAAATCTCTTTTGTTTATTTGAAGTGAGAGTAATACATAAGGAATAATTATATTTTTGTACAAATAGAATCATACAGGTTTTTTTTCTTCCATATTCAAATATTTATTTGCTTATGGGGTTCATCTCACTAATAATCACCAAGTGTAAATGTATCTATATGATTATGTAACATTTGTGGAAATTCATCTTTTCAACCTTTGGCATTTCAGAACATACCCATGACTCTTCACATTCAGAAAGTCATCATCCTATTCCCCTACATACAGGGCTGGTAATATATATGATTTGTGCTTGTTATGCCGCTGTCCCTGTGGACTAGATTTGGGTGAGCTGGGGGCAAGTCTGACAAGCCAAATGACACCATGTAGAATAATTCACAGCATTCAGTTCCTGCTCATGAATAGGAAATCCATTAAACCAATCCCAGACACAGTTCTGAATAACATTGCTATTGCCAAGTCTCAGATTAAACCAAATATTCATATATTTTAATAAATGCTATGCCACTGGGGCTGGGAAATAATAGAAATAAGGAAGAGAAAGCTGGTGCGTGTATGGCAATATGTACTTGGATGCAAACTCCAACTCGTAATTATAATTACTGTAAACTAAAAAGATGATACCTACTCTCTGATAAGGACAATTTTTCATCTATTTCATCTATTTGAATTATTGAAAAGCCTAGTCTACTGAATTACTAATTACTAAGGGTCCTGTACCACCCTTTAACTGTCTTTGGGGCTACACTTGGTTTGTACTTGGATGGCATTACTATAGATGTGTCAGTAGGGGGCAAGTTACCCTTTGGACCCAATCACTGTTGCAATGTCATTAGTGGAAATGAAAAATTAAGGTCTAGTCCAAATTCTGTGAGTTAGTGTCCTCCCACCCTGCTCTCCTTTCTCTCACTGATATGAAATGACTACTGATTGACTATGAGAGGTTTCTGCCATACTACTTCCATCTGTTCACATGCTATTTAGATCAGATGGAGGAAGGAGGGAAGCAACTGTAGAGTCTTAGGGAAGGCTTAATTAACATGCCGGGTTAAAAAAGGTAACAAGCCAACACTCACACAGATGCAGAAAACACAGGGAAATGTATTCATCAGCTGCAGGAGTTCTTAAATTAGATGAGCTATATTTGAATTCAAATGATTTCTCTTCTGCCAAACTTGTAAGTGTCTGCGAATGCAACACATTGCAGTGTTGTGCAGTGAAGTGTATACAGCACACAATCAAAATATACCAATATTAAAAAATGCTAAAGAAAAAACATATCTGAGGGAGTTTAATGTCTTTCTTTTTTTCCAACATTTCTTTAGTTTTGAAGTTTCAAAGGTGCATATCTTATTAATTCACTATGACAGAAGCTCTGAAGGGAATGTTGTATCTGAATTTATAGTAGTCTGAGAACTCTTATTACTTCACATAATTTTGATTAAATAACAGCTCCATTGGCTTCTGGAATATATTCAAGAGCTGGAATATTCTTTAATGATGGACAGCAAGGTCACTCACAGGAGGGAGAAATATATATATATAGAAATATATGTCAGAGCCATGGATGATTATAATTTCAAAGTGAAGAATTGTTGAAATGGTTGTTATGGAAGTTTGGGGGGCATCCATTCAATAAATCATTTGAATATTTTTTATTGTTATTTTCAAACACTTGCATTTACATTTTAGTAGAGAACATCTGTTAACCACATGCTGGACACAAATGAGTCCAGTTACAGTAAACAAGAGTGTTCAAGAAATCAGAACTCAAATTAGAACCCTTTGCTAGTTTTCATTCCAACCACTTAATGTTGCCTTGATTGGTTAAATTATTCATTCTGTCATGCACACATAACCTGTTATTAAAGCATATAATGTGAAAAAGGGTTGATATTTAGGCAACATGACTCATCAATAATGTCCTACTGAATGACAAAACACTGGCCTAAATTCAATCAGCTTCAATCTGCTTCCTTTAATTTTGCCCTGTAAATAAACAAATATGTAATTTTTATTTTTTTAGTCGCCTGGCCAGTTTAGCAACCTCTAAACTGAAATTGACAGGTTATGTTTGAAGAGAAAACAATTTATTAATAAATCAAAGGTAAAGATACATTTCGGTTGAATCCAGTTAATATGTGAAAATGCTTTCATGTTGTTCTCTAACATTTTCACTCCACAATAAGGTTGGCACCAGTGTATTTGTGTGGAGGGTATAAGCAAGGCTAAATATGGAAGGAACAACTCAGCTGAGGACCTTCCCACACGGCAGGCCATTGGAGAACCCCATGATTGATTATATACTAGAATAAAAGACCAGTCTCCTGAAATGTAAAGCATGGCGTGTTCATGTATACAAATGAGCTTCTCAGCATAATATAATCACAACTGACAAGTTAATTCAGTATAGCAGATACTTCTATTTAATTAACATAAAGCACTCACTGAGGCAAAAGGAAACAAACAGGGAAGAATGCATTTTTCTCTGTCAGTTCCACTTTCTCTCATACAGACTAGATGTGCCTTACATGTGTTTTTTGTTTGTTTTTTCAGGCATGTACCAGCTGACAAACTTACTGAGCATTTCACAGCATCTCACCATTTAGGTAAAGAACATATGGTATCATGAAAAATTTACAAATGTCTGATTTTTTGTGTTTTGAAAATCTGATACTGACTTTTATCTTCAACCAGAATCTGGTATTAGACAAAAGGTAACCTGTGTGAACAGATAACATTATGCTATGCTAATAATCATTATGCTTATTTCATTTATTTAGTAAAGTGGTTGTGTGCAGTTTTGGATATTTGGGTGGTTTGGTGACTGTATTGGAGACAAAACGTCTGTATCAAACCTGAGTCCTTGTCTCTGATGTACACATTATTTCAGAATAGAAGGTTTAGGCTGTTTATATCTGTAAATTTTAAAATATAACACATAGCATCTGGAAGATGTTCAATGCTTAACATAATTCATAAACATTTGACTTTCTTCCTGTGATTTTAATAGTCTCATAATTTTGACAAGCCCTAAGCAAAAGTTGTCACTTCCCTTTTCATTCAACAGTTTGATTACTGCAGATTAAACAAACACACACACACACACACACACACACACACACACACACACACACACACACACACACACACACACACACACACACACACACACACACACACACACACACACACACACACACACACAAACCCATATGACAAATTCACTGTTTATACCATTAATCTAGTATCGTGGGACTACATCAACGCAATGAATGTTTCCAGAGATGAGTCATGGAATTTGTGAATCAGATGTTGCTCTTCTATCTTTAGAGGATGTTTAAATAGAGTCACACTAATTTAAGCTATAAAAACAGCATGCTAAATGTTGTACTATATCTGTCTATCAGTATATCAGACTATAAATATTGCGTATCTAAAACTGCTACAGCATTGTGAAATGTCCATGAGAAATATTGGAGGGTCCTTTTATCTGAATAGAAAGGGCATTTAAATGGCAAATATAGACAGTGCAGAGATAAAACTCCTTGTCTATCACAGCTCACTATGAATAATCAACATAGAATGGTAACAAGACAGCTATCTATGGTTTCACTGTAAATATCATATGCTTCTAAAAGTGCAAGTAAAGTGAAGAAACAGCTATACTGTTTTTAGACAGAGCACACTTTTTATAACAAGATGTGGGACTGACAGATTTAAAATGGACAACTGTCCAAAGTACAAGTTCAAGCCATTTTGTTTCACATGGCAGAACAAAAGGAGAAGTAATCTTGCCATGCATCTGGTACATAACAAACATAAAAACAAAGACAAAAATCTGTTGGTCAATCTAAAGTTAAACAATCTTAGAATATATTAATCAAAGTTAATATATTATGTGTAGTAATACATGTTTGTGAGTGCTAGTAAAGGTGCATATAGTGGTGTAATAAAGCTATGTATGGACTAAGAAGCAGACATAGGACAATTTGGATCATTAACCCTAACATAAACTGCATAAATTTAAAGGGAATTATGGGATTAGAAGCATGTTTAGTATTCACATGGTACTGGATTCAGGTGTCACTCTGTTTGTTTGGTAGATTCACATTATACAAAAAAAATGAGCTCATAGGTTAGACTTGAAATTTCCAAAGCAAGGGCAAGATGGTGAATTTCTTCATTTACAAATCCTTTACAAATTTCTTTAAACTACTTAAACAACAAAACAGACAATTACAAATACACACAACAGACCAAAACCAAAACCATAAGTACCAGTACATCATTCCTGGTTTACCCAAATATAAAAAATTCCCTCTCCCCACAAAAAAGATTGGTTCAACTTGCATTCCACATTCAAGAAAAACAACTCTTCCGTAATCACCATGAACAAACCCTTCCCTACTGGTGCACCTAAACTTGAAACTCAACTTTTTTTCAACTTTTCCCCCTTTCTTGTAAAATTTGGGAGAGTAACCCACATATACACACCTCCTATTCTTCATTTGGGGAGTGGTTCTCCAATCCTCCAGAGACAGCGTCAGCTCCAAAGGAAGTGTCCACCATCCATGGTGAGGATGCACCGGGATGCTGAATTAATTAAGGGTCCTGTGGAGAACACCACACAGTCCACTGTTGCTCCACACTGATTCACCAATAAGTAAGGATTTCACAGCAGAAGTATATCCATGACACAGCTACTGTTGACTTAGCTTTTTCCAGCACTTTCTTGTCGAACTGAGGAGCACTCAAACCAACACAATCTCTGGATTCTTGCCTCTTCTGCTGCCATATCCTGCATAACTCCTTGACTGATACATTTAACATATAACAAATCAGACATACGTTGTGACACATTTACAAACTGCATTGAACAACTAATTGGCTTAGTGGTGAAAAAAGCAAAATACATGCACACAGCCGAACAAAATCTTTATCCATGAACGGGACTGCCCAGTGCACATTTACACCTGAAAGAAAGGAGATATGTCCTGTTATAACATGGCTTGTCTGGTGTTTGTACCATGGTGGCAACGAAAAAAATATTTATTTCTTTGTAGTTTTGTCACTTCTTGGATTTCTGTCACTTTTACATAGTAAGGATTTCTGCACAAGTAAAGAGGATGAGTTGGATGTTTTATTCACCTAACAGATGCCATTGTTTGTATTTTGTCAGGCTCTTGACAACTGGTGAATTATGGAGAACATGCAATCAAATAGAAATTTCTAGAATGTATATGAAAATGTAGAGTTTGTCAGCTGCCCTTGTGATGTGACAGGCAATTCCTCTGGGGTTTGTTTCAAATTTCAAAAATGGATTAACAAGTGGCGCTCTCTGAATCTCTGATTGCGCCTGTCAGAAAGCTGCCTGGACCCCAGTCGACCATGAACCTGCATCATTATACATGGTGCACAACGTTTACATTAACTTGTAACAGTTTTGTTTATTTTTTTCCATTTTTTTTCCAATTTTTTTTTGAAAAAGCCATGAACGATATCCTGTAGGAGAGGAGTGCCTATTACCTTACATTTTGGAGGGTCAGTCACAGAATCCTGAGCAACAACAGGCAATACACAGGGATATCTTGACTGCCTTTGATATGATAAATAATGCAGACCATTTCTGAGAAAATATATTTGTAGTCTTGTCAATATGCACCATACCCAGAGAAATAGGAAACCCAGGTTTGATATTCATAAATGTCTTACATTTGGATCCCACTGTATATCACACACTCCAGTCGTATGTTATGCTTTGATATCTCTCTTTGATATGTTAGGTATCAATCATTTTTAGAGGATAAGCCTAATTAATAGATAAATATTCCCATTCCCAAGTATTTAGATTCTCCATTAATGAGATCAATGACAGACATGTTGGAAACACTGTTATATACATTCTGGATATCACTAACAAAAAAAAAAAAAAAAATGGTTCCCCTATCCTTTAAAGCAGAGAGCAGAAAATGTCTGTATAATTGGAGCTTTTTGGCAGGTGAAGGGCCAGTGGCATGACAGAGGCAGAGGCTAAGGACCTGTGACCTGTGTACACATCCCCAGCAGAGTGTAATCTGTCACACATCTCAGCCTAATCTCCCCCGCGCATGACTGGGACACCTCACCTGCTGAGAGGGCAAGATGCGGCCGTTGACTGACGCTGCATCTTAAGGGATTTTCCCGCCACCTATGAGAGAGGCGGAATGATGTTTTGCAAAGTATGGAGGGGAGGGGGGGGTTGGTGGGTGGATGGATGGATAGGTGAGACAAGGGAGGGGTTGTTGGGAGATTGCTGAGCAGAGTGGGGAGGGATGCCTTTGTGGCTTTTGATGACGCACGGCAGGCCAATCCCCATCCACAAAAATACTCAC
>CM040749.1:8568986-8716486 GCA_022829145.1 Albula goreensis
AAGGGGATAGCAGTACACATTTGTTTGGCTGCTGGCACAGTACAACAGAGAGGGTACTCTTCCACATGATTTAAGTATAATGGCAATGGTTTATATTGAAACAGCTTGGTAGCATATTCCGGGCCATTTCTAGATAAACAAGATATCGAGGGATATGATTTCTCCATGGTGTGTTTTATAAAGTGGACTGAAAATGTATACGTTTTTCCTATTAGTACTCATAATAAACATGTTTTTATAATGCAATATTTAATTTTTTTTTCATGTTGTAATGGGGTGGTGAGAGGATGAAGAGGAAACCATGTAGGTTGTAAAAAAGCCAACACTTGCTTTATTTAGCTATTTTCTGCTAATTATACACCTGTCAATGATGTAAGCTCAAATGCAAAGGCAGGCATCTAAAGATTGTGGGTCTTTCCTATTGAATCCATTTTCCAGTCAGGACCTTCTCTCAAAATACCATATAAGCTGGTCTTGCTAAGGCCCTTTCCAGAATTAATTTCTTGCTTATGTGATGTTTTATTTTCTGTACTTCAAGTTTTTTTATGAATATGTCCAACTATGATGTCACAAATAATGGACACAACAATGATTGCATCTAGGGTTAGTTTGGCACACCCCTAATACATACAGACCTTTTTGTAAATGACTCTGAATTACTTAAACATGAGTTGTCCTTGTCTATGACTCACGGTTCAGCCTGGGTGTAATGAGGCTGGTTCAAAAGCTGGTTAAACATCTGCTTGCAGATGGCTTAGTCTGTGCTTCCCTCAACACATGTGTTACTCTGCCAGGATGGCGATGCTCGGAAGCTCTTGTGGGAGCCAGATGTGCACCACTACTGCTCCTGTATTATGTAATAGCCTGCCGGTGGCTCAGAGTGTGATCTGTGAGCACTGAGTAAACACTGTTATTAGCTCTCGGCTTTCTTCTACACAGGTGGCTGGAGGTCTCTGTTCTCAGTCGCTGGCGGTGCTTTCTCTGTGTTTTTCATGCTTTTAAGTAAACATTTAAGAGTATGGTGTTGGAAGGGCACGCTCCCTCTCTCTTTGAGTGTGTACATCTCTGATTGATATTCATGAGTTCAACAACAATTTATGTTTGGCAGTAGAAAATGATATTTTTTTTTCATATCAAGTATAAGGCTGTATATGTATATGACTGTTTTGAACTTGGTCTGGTATTATGCAAGACGGTTAACAGAAATATATCCTGTAGGAAGAATAATGCATTTGATTCCTTGTTTTATCTGTGAATTTAATCACATTTAATTTAACCTTGGTTATGTGGTTGGCATGGACTGTAAACAGCACCGTAACGAAAGTGTGAACTATAGGTGTCACAAAATTGGTCCTCCGGCCTTAAAAACAGGATGCTCAGCTGTTATCATGCACCTCAGCATCATCAGGAAGGGTTGTGCCCTTGTGGCTGACTGTGTCTGACTCAAAATTCACATTGGACCTCACCCAGACCCCATTAAAAATGCATGCAGCCTAATGGACAAACACGCTGAACCTATTATAATCAATATTGCTTATTCTTTGGAGATATTAGTCATCATGGCATGCACCATTTTACAAAGTCATACTTTGCATAAACCCTGTAGTATCTGATGCTTAATAGCTGTTTTATTATATTAAAACATTTTTCAAAGTTTTTGTAAGCATTGATTGCACTATGATTAATGACTAAAATTGATTCACAGCTAAATAGTAATTTAGCACATTTGAATTAGAATAAACAGTGCAAGGCAGTTAATGCAAACACTGAGTTTTAGCTAGTTTATTATTGTCATAATAAGCAAGCAGGCCTTTATTTTTCCTTCTGGCTGATTCACATACATCTTAACTTTCAACGAGGCTCTGCTACAGGGGACTCGATAAATCCTTTTAAAATTGACATTCCGCTGGTGGAAGTTAATGTTCTCCTTCAAACCTCTATTAGCTCTACAAATGGGAGGCTGGGGGAGGGGGGATTGGGGGTGGGTTGGGGTGGGGGGGGGGTGAGTTGAAAGGAGAGACAGACAGAGGAAATGCAGGGGCGGGGGAGAAAATATTTTAAACAATGTAGTGTCTTTACAGTCACTAGTTGCATGTTTGATGCATTGATCTATGAGCCATATACAAGCTGTACTCAATCATTTAGAAGGATACTCACAGATAGAGCAGTGAAAGGTGATTCACTTCACTGTGCTGTATTAGTAAATCAGTGGATCATATCAATACTTTGTGTAAGTGTATGCTTTATTTCAGTCCTACTGTTCTATAGTGTGTGCCCTGTTTGTGTAACAAATATTCATCAAAATGTATTTTACTGAGAGATTAGTCACCTTATTATTCTCCATATGTCCATATGTTATTCATTTTATAGTTTATTATTATTATCATTATTATTATTATTGTTATTGTTATTGTTATTATTATTGTTATTATTATTATTATTATTATTATTATTATTATTATTATATATCTCTCTCTGGACATGTATTATCATGGACATACAGCCCACTATTTGTTCAGTGGCCCTGTTCATCCAATCAATGGTTTCTCAGCTGTCCAGTAAACGATCAGGACAAAGTAAAGATGGCCTGGGGCGTCCACTTGCATTTGCAGCGCAGTGTAATCTTAAACTTTTAGTACAGCGAAGTGTGTTAGTGGTGTTGGGGTGATTTGTACAATTACATGTGCACAGAGGGAAAGAGACTGTCAATAGTTACACACCCTCATCAGTGTCTAACCTCATTAACCACAAATTAGCTGCAGTGGCACATGGGTCTTGATCTTGGGGTAAACAGTGGCAGAAGGGTTACAATAGCCATACTACAGCAATGCCAAATTCCAAACAGAAGCTATTCAACGAAAGATCAAGCTTTAAGTCTTCCACACACATTGGATGTGGCTTTTGCTGGAATACAATCCTACAACTCAAAAACAGCTGGCCTAATGCTAATTTATTTAGCCTGTGCTATGAATTTAATTCATGTGTTTGCCTTCAGATTGAAATTCAGCTATACTTTTTAACTGGTATCTTATTTATACTCTATGTGCCTTACAACTAATTCTGCACAATCAAATTCTAAATATCCATCTATAGTTAAAAAAATAGAAAAAGAAAACCATTAGAGAACGCTCAGATCAACAGCATCTGTTGCTTTATTGTTTCTTCATTATTGCAATCCATGTATCGTTCCATGCAATCTTGTGCATCAAAAAGTGCGAGGCACTGCGCTGTTTAGATCTTATCATTGTGTCATGTTGAAATCAGAATCATGGCAGTAAAACAGTTTCGCTGACAGGGAAGCTCGACATTCACACATATCTGCGGTGGAAAGACTTTTTGAAGCAGAATGGGTTTTGAAGATGAATACGTTATCTGGATCTTAAAGTTGAATTCATGAGCAGTAAATCACAATCCTTTTTGTTCCTTCAGTAGATAAATGCTGCATGGCTTAAGGATCTGTTTCACTTTTGGGGCTTATAATTTAGAGTTTCCTGATGTATCCAGCAATACAAATCAAACAGCTGAAGCTGGTAATAATGGACCTTGCATAGACTACATCTAAAGCCCATTGATATATTTTATACATTATATTCATATGGTATGTGAGACATATGCAGGTTAAAAGATAAATAGAAATGACCGAAATCCAGCTACAATGTCAATGAGCTGAGATCTTTAAAAGCTTGACAGGATGAAAAGAACAGGTTGTAATTATGGTACTAATTAATGGTGAAAGCCCATATGAGCTATATGTTCAGCTGTATGCATAATGTTCAACTACTACCACCACGGCTACTACTCTATAATTATTGCGGTGACTTCATTTTCGGTCCAGAATTCAATTGCTAATGTTCAGTTATTACTGTTAATAACAACATAAAGCTGTTGTTGTTATTATTATAAACGCATCTGCACAGTTTTGGTGGTTGTCCATCCTCTCTGAAAGGCTAGTTATAAGAGCATGTGTGGGCTGGTAGCTGGAGCCCAGCTGATCCAGGAATAGATGTGCAGAGGGGAAAGTGTCTTTCTGTGCCTCCTGCCTTCAGACGCCCCATGTTGAGCAGTCACAGTTACAGCTGGCTCAGCCTGGCATGTAAGCCCGCTGTCCATCAAAGCCCAGGTGCGCCATGGGGGATTTAGCTGTTGTCCACACGGAAAACTGTCACCACCTGAAGAGACGGTGCCCCATGGGACAATGGACGTGTCTGCTCTGGGAAAAGCACAACATGCCACCAGAACCCTCAGCTTTGAGGCAGGGGAAAAGTGTGCCCTCTCTCAAAACAGATAAAATGAAAACATTTTTTACAGGGTATTTTTTTTTTCAGTATTTTCTCATGTATCTGTACATAATGGCCTTAATCAAGAGGTCTGCCTCTCAAGTAGTTTGCTTGCATGAGTCCATCACTGTCGCAATCAGATACTTGATTTCAGAATAATGCATGTCTCTTCCTTGTGGTATTCGTTTTTTCTTGGAAAGACAAGGCACAGCTACAGCACTGGATGTTATTTTTATTTGTCTTTTCCCTCCTCTGCCACTGTGCCATTGAGGCTTCCTTGCTATTTATAATGGCTGCTTCTCCTCTCCCTGGAAACAGAGTTTATTTTGGGAGTCAAAGTTTAAACAAGCGCAAAATAAGACCATGCTACAATACACTGAATAATAGATAATAAAATATCATACCTTCTCTTAAGGCCTTCGGTAATACTGGTGGTATTACAGCTGTTGCATCTACTATTGCTTTTGGTACTACTACACCACACAATAATTTACGTTACAGTAATTAGTACTAAAACAGTAGTAAGTAAGTTGTTTTGCAGTTCTAACACACCTTTTATACACTGATTACTCAAGCACAGTTGGGGATATGTTCAGTGATCAACATTTTATATGTGCTGTTAGTGCCGCAGTCAGCTGGAGAAAATGTCTCAAATCATGTTCAACAGAAACTATGCTTGGCTTATGTCAATAACAGGTCCGTTGAGGCTTGTGGCTGTATAAGACCTTGACCTCAGTTTTAAAACTCAGTTTTAATGAGAAAGTTTCATAGAGATGCTATTCTAGAGGGGTCTTACAGAACTAAACACATTGACTGTGTTGATTCAAGACTATATGCAAGCAGAAACGTATAAGTAAACGAAAAGCACAAAGTAAGTAAAACTGTTTACTAAAACACTGCAAAATGTAGGGATCAAATTCATACCACAGAGGAAAGGCCTGATATTGTCCACGCAAAAACAATCTTATCTGTTCAGTGAACAGGACTCCTTAATATGCCTGATATGTGGGCCCTATCAATAATCAGTCAGTGTTAGCAGGAATTCTGTGACTCAGTCTATGGTGCTGCTCAACCCTGGTGTCCCACAGAACTATTTCAGCACGTCGTCAGTCAGATGGGAGTTGTTTCTCCTTCATTCTCCCTCTTCTAAGGAGATGGTGTCTGGAGGGACATTCCATATTCAGAACCTCTCACCTCATACCCTCCAGCAGCAGAGATGTGGTTCATTCTTTGTTTGATTTCACATTTTAAATGAATTTTTTTTTAATTATAAATGTAACAGCTATGTACACCAGGGTTAACCTATCTTAAGGACAAAACCTTCTTAGTCTGTATTGCACTCAGCAGAAATATCCACACATATTTTTGTCCCAAATCTTTGGGTGATATTCACTGACAAATGTCAGATTAGTCATTACTATGCTAAATACCTCCAGGGAAGACAGACAGCAGCTGCAGTGTTGAATGGCCTTGCTAGAACTGATCTAATGGATCTATACTTCAGGGTATCACTGAGAAGACAGCCTATGAGGGGCCCATGGGCCAGCATCTCCGTCACTGTATGCTTATGTAGATATTGAACAAGCTTCATAACATTATGTGATTGCAATACATATTTAATGACATTTGTATAACACTTCTCAATGTGGTCTGTCTGCCATAGCTGTCAGTGTTGCAGCTGGGACACCTAGCTGTAGCAAGATCACATTCTTTCTTTCCCTGAATCATTCATAAACTGTGCATTTTCAAAATGGGGGAAGCAGTGGTTTGGGGGTGGGGGGGGTTTGGCCACAGATCCAGTGGCATAAGTAGGCCATCTGCAACAGGATATTCAGGGGGCTGAATTCACCACAGTTATTGAAATTCGTATAAAAATATCAGAACTAATTTATTTTAAACTTCCTCTTAAAATATTGATTCATCAGTTTTGCATTAAGGAGGCAATAGTACAGAAGGCCAGTGAAGCCAATTCATTTTTATGGTATCAGAAGCAATTTCCATGCTACTTTACTGGGAGGTATTTGAAATGTAATTTTATATAAACAGCATTTTCCCATTCTAAGGTGGTACACAATGATTGGGTTGGTTTCTTTGAGAACAATTTGAGGGGAGACAGACTAAATTGACAGTTACATTCATGAAAATGTATTCATCCAATTTAAATAAAGTAATGTTTTTTTTATGTATGCAAGATTGCAGCGATTCATTATATTATCATCAAACACAAAATTTGTGCTCACCAATTAATTGTGAATTAAACAATTAAATGTCAGACAGAGAAAGTATCTCTGTTACTTCTTCCTGAGACTTGTTTAAATTCATTTAAAGCCTTTGGGGAAAAATTAACTCATTTGAAGAATGGTGGTCATGGTGGCTCTCAACAGAGTACAAATAAGAAGTTGCAAGTGTCAAACACAACTATTCAGTCAGTTCCAATGCATATGCAGGTTCCTTTCCCTTTTCACTGGGTTTTACATTCTCTAAAAATGAAGGAATCTCACTCAACGCAACACTTGGATATTATTTCTGGTATTCCGAATGAGTTGGAGCCGATAAACGTATTCACCGTGAGTAAAAGTCAATACTGAATACCAATTACATGCCTAACGAGTCACTGCAGATTCCTGGGAGATCGTCACGATGCAAACATCCACGTTGTGGGTCGCCCTTGCGCTCGCTAAGCCGCGCGCTAGGCTCGCGCGCACACCCCACGCGCTTGTACGCTGCATAACCATGAGCACACTGTTTGTGCAGGTTGCTCCTTTCTCGTCTCACCTCAGTCATTATGCGGAAACGGAATACCCTGGATATTGTATTTTCTGTTATTCCATTCTGCCGCTCGGCATGGCTCACAGGATCCCACCATGAGGCAGAATAATAACGCATGGGCACAAGTCTCTCACTGGGCTCAGCAATACAAATGAAGGAAAAACCTGGAACAGTCCCTCAGTTTCCCCTCAGAGATGTGCTTATTCGTGGAAATGTTCCCCATATAACACCATCATAATGCACATTGACAATGTAATAAATATGTTACAAAATGGTACTTACTGTTTTGAAGCTTTAAAACACCTTGTCCTGAATGTTTACTAAAGCACTTGAAATAATAAATGAATAGATAAAAAAAAAAATCATAAATTAAAAAAAAGAAACTGATGGATGGAAACAATTCATGCGAAAATCTCCTCAGTGACTCAATTGTGTATCACCTCTATACCATTTATCATTAGTTTTAACTCCAGTTTATGTTCCATGAGTATAGTTTCTGAATACTCCCTCCAGGCCCTCGGGTGTCTCTGGGGGGGCAGTACCTTAAAATGCGAATGCCTGAATGTCCACACAGTGACGACCACTGTGAGGGAAAACATCAAAGTGCTGAGACTGTTTTTCATTTCCTGTTTGTTTTCAAACCCTCACCACAGGCATAAGAGACTACACACTGAACGGGCTGCACTGTTTTATCTGGAAGATGAATGTTTTAATTGAAAATTTCCATTGCCATTAAAGGAAGGTTCATAGCTGTGCTATTGGGAGGTAGTCTGTTATGAACTGCAGTGACATCTGAGCATTGGACTTTGGAATATACACTCCATTCTTTTCTTTGCAATAAAAATAATTTTGTTACTGTTGAATTTGTGTATTCATTTCAGAACCAGAAGTTGTTTTGTTTCCTTTAGGAAGTCAACTACAATGCACACACATACAGAATGGCAGCTTGTTACATTGAAACTTAGCGTATGAGTTTGTTTACTTCTTTTTTAGTTTTTCTGTTTTTTTTTGTCATCTTTAGTGCAGCATGGGTTGACCTACATACTGCTTATTGTGTAAACTCAGGGAAATTCTACTGCTCAAAAGGAACAGATGATTTATATGCAAAACAAATAGTACATACATCTAATAATCACTGAGCAGGTGGAATGTTTTAAATAAAATGTTTCCAATTAAAATAATGTATATACTCACATGTATAGACACCAGCATATTTCAGCAGCCAATCAGTGTCAGGCCATGGCAATGCTTCAGTTTTCAGAATGGATGCTAACCTTTTGCTCATGATTTCTTTTTACCCACCACAAATCACAATCAGTTAATGAGGTAAATCAGTTTTACATCCCAGGAAAATCATTTTTTAACTGTTTACTTTTTGTTTGGAGATGAGTAAATTCTGAGGTTATTTAAAAAAAAAATACAATACAATATATTTTACATAAATATATAAAGGTAAAATTAGCACAGTGTTTAGTTGCATTAAACTTCCCTTGGATCAATTTAAAACTATTAACTTATTAGGAACACTGTTTTAAAACACCACAAAGTGAAGGGGTCCACAGTGGACTCAAAATAAGTAAATAATCAAAATTATATAAAAAAAAAAAAAAAAACCCTGAGAGAGGATCACCTGTAAAGACAGGTTTGTTCTTACAGAAAGAAATTATGGGAGCAGTCAATGTCTTTCTGTCTCACACACTTGCCCCTGTGAGTGTTTAACCCAAAATAAATGTCTCTTCAGCATATGTTGTGTAGTTACAATACAGACGTCTCAGGACAGTGACCTGCTGATAGGCTAATAGAACTGATTTTGGAAAGATACTTTGTTACCTAAATAGGGATAGTTAATGTAGGACTGAAAGCATGTATGCATATTAAAATTGAAGGGTCAGAGAGAGCTTCAGTACTCAACCTCTCTCAATGCTCTGTGAGTACATTTTATCTCTCTTAGACTTGTATGCTGGTGTCAGACGTTATGCCATATAGAACATTTTGTTTGCTTGGATTCCAGGAGAACTATCTGTGTATTCCAATGTCAAGGAATGAATATAAAATGAGAAAAATATTCTTGGCAGACATAGCCTCTCAGAATATTCAGAGAAGCATGTGTGTGTGTGTGTGTGTGTGTGTGTGTGTGTGTGTGTGTGTGTGTGTGTATACGTACTTCATCATAATCAGTTTTTTGTTGAAACTTGTTAGATTAGTCTGAAGTCATTGTATAAATGCACCAACATTCCTCTAGCTCTCAAAAATGTTATCTATTTTTTTTTTACTCAGTTTAAAATCCTTTATTTCCTACACAGACAGTTTTACCAACATCCAATATTCCACCTAACTTATTCAACAGAAAACTATAAAATAGGTGTTTATCGAATATTTAGTACTGTAATGTTTGTCTTTTTCTTATTATATTCACTAAAGACCTGTATTTATGTCTCATGCTCACATGGATGAGTTATGCAGAAAATGCTTTTAACCCTTGGACTGAATTCATCCCTTCTGGACTGAGTTCAGTAGAACTTTTATTTTGAAATAAACACACCAAACTAATACTGACTTTTAGGGATTCTTCATGGAAGAAACTGGCCCTGATTTAAACAAAGAGAGGGAGGAGTGATTCTCCTGTAATATTTGATTGCAATGGCCAAGAGACACCAATTAACAATACAAACTCTGCATTAATCAGTGCAAATGAAAGATACTGGAACACAATACCACCCTGTATGCAAACCCTCCCCACACACACACACACACACACACACACACACACACACACACACACACACACACACACACACACGACTCTATGCCTTTCTTTATCATAGCACAGGGAGGGACAAGCTGGAACCATGTCATAGAACTGCTTACAAGGGGATATGTGGAGCTCTCTACATATTGTGAGGAAAAACTAACAATCAAACAAAGTGGAAATATCTAATATACACTTCCCAAACCCAAAATGGATCTTTTGGAAGAGATGTCAAAGGTTATAACTGCCAGGAAAAAAATGTGTGGGACTCCTGACAGTAATGAAGGATACACTGTGTAATATGATAAGCTCATATTCATTCTTCATGTGTACTCATTTGAATTCATGGGAAATATATTTTAGCTCAATCAAAACCTTTGCTATTAGATGGTTATGCTAATAAAGGTTTCCTCCCTCAGTCTGACCTGGGTTATTATTTCCCATGAACTTCTCATTCAAACAAAATGACTAAATATCTGTGTGAACTTAAAAAGATAATTTGGCTTTTTTTCAATACCTAGAGACTCTGGACAGTCATAGGGAGAGGCTTGAGTTTAGCTATTGTGAATTTTAATTACTTCCAATAAAACTTGCATTTTAAAAAATTAATTAGTTGAATGACCTTATTTCCTAGTTTTATAGTACTGAAATCTACCAAAACAGTTTAACTCAAAATAAAAATATGCACCTGACATTTTTGTACATGTTATATATTGAGACATATGACCTATAGTTAAATTAATTTAAAATAATGTATTACGTTTTATTCTTAAAGTTATTATAATTGGCCTTTTGGTTTTTTCTTTCTCTGTATGTAACAAGGACGTATTTTAATTAATGATAAGTAAGGAAGGAAGGTAAATTAGGGTCCTTTAGCTCTATTCATGAACATAAAGTTTCCATCATTCATCTGCTTTTAACCAGTTTCAGTGATATGTACTCTTTATCCCAATCTCCTACTGTGCAGATTTTAATGACCTTTTTTCTTTTCTTGACCATAGAAATAAATAGGTAGATTAAAGAAGGAGTGCAAAATGTAATGCAAAAGACGCTGGTATTTAACACAAGGGTTTATATATTCAGCGGCTTAATTCCATGATGTCACAACCACCCGCCCCCTCCCCCACCTCCACCTTGCTACACCCAAGGCATAACAGGTTGTTGCTGTACAGTGTGCTGCTCTACACAATAAGCACATTTCAGATTTGTCCAGTATCACTCCTGTCTCCTGTCAGCTCCTGCTTCACCCCCTGCCCCAAAGGAAAACATGATAGACTGACTACTTAACCGTGATGAGGCAATGATGCAAATGACATTAGATTGAATTTGCATGTAATCAGACCACTACTGCATTAAGTGACTGTTTTTTTTTTCAACTAAGTCTCAACTAAGCTCAGCACTGAATGTGGGCAGACACCTAATTATGTCTTATAAGTCCTGTTATGTGGGATTTGTGGGTCGATATATTCCTCCATGCCTTTCTGTAAATTATTTTGTTAATAATATTTACAGTCTTGGACAATGATTCAGTTGATTTGTCTTGTTTCCCACTTCATTGTTCTCAGTGTTCTACTCTTTGATCTAATTTGGACAACCCGACAAAGGATCAGGAGAATCGTGGACTGGTCTAGTCATCCCTCCAAAGGGGACAGGAGGTCCCACTTTGACTGGTTACCCCTCTGGTTCAGAAAGGGGGATTTCCTGAGCAAAGTCACCTCCAGCAGCTTTTGGTGTCATTGGAACCCTCAGTATTCTCCAATTGGGTCAAGATTGTGGTAGGAAAATGGCACAGTTTATTTATCTTAAATTCATATCAAAAATAGATACTATTAGACTACTTAATTGGTGAATCAACATGCCTCAGCCCTCAGGACTAATTCCGTTGCCTGTTTTGTGTAGTGTTCATTACTAATTACCCTGGTTTGCTGTATATCCATGGTATTCTCCATTTATATGCTTTAATTGGCAGTTTAGATGTGCCTATACTATGAATATCTGTTTTTCAGGCAAATATTTAAAACTTATGGCTGTTGCTAGGAGTCGTACAGGCATAAACATGTCTATGTGACACAGGGGATCATTGCATTTTAATACTTGCAAGGAGATAGCAGAAGATTATATTATCCATTTGTGGTATTGGATATTTGATGAAAACCATTATATAACCACCTGAAAGACATGAATTTCAAAACATTCCTGTCATATTACCGGGAAAGGGGCAATGGTTTTGCAACATGTTTGAAGTTGAGGAGCCCTTGGTGAAATCTCCACTCTGTATGTGGTAGCCAGCCAGCTTCAGGTAAATCTTATTTGAAAGGCTACTTGTCTTTCTACCAGAAGTGTTAACTGCATACTGAAACTGGTCAGATGAATTTTAGTGATACAGGGATGAAAAGGGGGGGGGTGTCTGGCTGTCATCAGATTGCAATTCAGCTACAAAGTTAAGACCCAAACTCCATTAGTAAAATGAATTGAAATTATGCAGGGGATGTACTCCATGTTCCAGCTTCAGTGCCCTTGCCCTAATCTGTATTCAGTGACATGATGGTTTGGTGAGTTTGCGAGGATTCAAACCAAGCAGGCAATTTAAACGGCATTGTGCTGAAATGTCATTTGCAGTTGTATGAAGCATTTTTCTGCCTTTTACAAAATTGTACTCTTCATTTGGTTGTTATTGGAAATATAAATTCTAATCTTTGTGCCAGACATGCATGTTGAATTAAACAGGAAAGAGGAAAGGAGCACTGTAAATGAAGCAGGCCAGAGAGGTGCATGGGAAAGGGGCACTGCGGTGTGTCATCCGATTTGGATTGGCAGGAAATATAGCAGCCACACACTGTCCAGAAAGTGTGAATTCCGACATGCATTCATTTCCCAGAATGACTGAGAAGGCTTGATAATTCATTGCTGCAATATTTGAAATGCAGAAAAAAAGAGAGATTTGAGTCTCTCATAGTGTTGTTCTGTTCTGAGGAACATGTTTCACCAGCCTGTAAGGGTCAGAGAGGGTGCTCCATCCGAACCCTCACTGTCCATCCATGCACAAATAACACATGCCTTCAGCGTTTTGTGTTTGTTTGTTGTTTCCCTTGTGTTTCCCCAAAATGAACTGTAATGGTAAATGTTTATTGCAATTAATTAACGCTCTGTCAACAGCATCAGGGCTTGTAACAAAGCGGAGGAAATGAGGCCCCAGCGCTGGAGCTGCAGGGCTCAGAGGAACAGATACGGAGGGATAAAGGGCTAATAAAGTATGCTGAGGAGGCTCCCTGTCTTGTTCAGTCAGCCATGGGAGAGAAAGAGAGAGATAAGACTGCGTGTCTCAGCCAGGCATCACCAATAGATGGGAGAAAGTAAATAAGCTAAAGTGTCTGTACTCAACCTTCTACCAAGACAATACAGCATTAGTGCTTCAATTGATTGTAATCTCTGTATTAATGTAACTGTATGTGAGATGGAGGGATGAACCTGCTAATCTTTTGTGATGGTCATTGAGCCTCAAAGATATTTACCCTTTACAGCAGCTACTATTAACAACAAGTGCACCTGGGTGGATGTTTCAAAATTGAAAGGGTTTCATTAATCAAAACAAAAATCCATTCCAATGAATTTTTAAACTGAACATGTTGCAGTAGTTTTCAAGAATTTCATCTTCATTACATTTTAATAGCTGTACTACACCAGGTTTGTGGTACAAACTGCATAACAGGCATTTTGATATCTAGGGTTCAGATTGCGAGCACACATGAAATAATCACAAAGAAAAACTTCTCTGGTTCTCCGTGACCCTCTTCATTGACTCCTTCCCTGAATCTGATTAACAGCACTTCAATATGTTCCTTATTAAAAATGGCCAGCAGATATCTTCATTAACTTTATTTTTGTAGTGTGCCTCCAAATAACATATCAAATGAAATAATTTTCTGAAGACTGATTATATATATAATTTAAGTAATTTGAGTTGCTGAAGGCAATTCTGCAATGATTCACTGCACTGATGGCTGGTCAGTAGGCCTCTCTCCATGGAATGAGGTTCAGAATTTTCACCTCAGGTTAAGGATTTGTAAGTTGTCTCCTCACGTAAACCCACAGACTCGCAGCATGACTGCATGACTAAGACCACTAATAAAGAGCTGCCCAGCTCCACACATTGATTTAGTCATTTGTTTTCAAATGTCTTTCACCTTTATTGCTGCTATAAATACTTGCTTATTATGTATTCAGTTACAGCTTCCTTCTTTGAAGGCGTGCTTTGCCATTTTTTTCCCGTGCTCAGCCTGCCCTGGGTGTTGTACTTAGACATTGTTTTTCAAACTAAATTCCTTTATTTGCTTAGGGGCTCCAGATCTATTTCCTCATGACAACAACATCAGCACTCTTGTTCTGAATAAATATTTCTCCTAAAGTTTGATGCACCTATAAATACCTGGATTTCTTTTTTAAAAGATCGATTGAATTGTGGGCCTTGTTTTCAGCAGCCTGGTCCCTCAGCAAAACGTCCCGCCACACAAAGATTCAGCATGTGCTACTATATGTGCTCCACAGCTTTCACCTGCCATTGAACGTTTCTTCGGTGTGCTTAAATTGTGCTGTGACTGTGATCCTGAAAGCTAATACACTTGTTCCTTCATTTTTAGTGCTTGTGGGACTGCCCCGGTGAGCTCAGTCAACTTAATCTGCAGCTGCTGCTGGGGTTACGTCCAAGTCATAAAAGCATATGAGGGACCTTTGAAGTTGAACTGAGGACATCAGGAGTTTTCGCTGCAGAGTGTTTACTGAGTTTACAAAATCTAAAAATAAAAATGATCCTCAATTATTTCCCTGTATCCTAATGACTTACAGAGCAGAATTCCCAGACACCAGCTTACATTAGGATGCGGCTCATGGTATGACATTTCATTGCAAAAAGGCTAGTACTTTTATTATACATAATTGCCTAAGCAATTGAACTAATGCTTCCAGTGAATGTGTTGTGACACTCCAAAGTGGAAGGTCTGTTTACAGAAATGGTCTATCGCACTCAGAAAGGTCTGATGTTAGTAAATGTGGACTGACCACCACCGCAAAGCACTTAAAATGTATGAATATGTTGGCATTTTTACAGGGGTCAAAGACTACACAGACACACCTCCATAACAATATCACATTTCTATGTCATTGGCAAAATTATTAGCAATCCATTGTTCACATTCAGTTGGAAAGTCTAGAAAATATATTGGCTTGTGTCTTGTAGTTTTCACTAACCCCATTTGGGTGGTGTCGCACTCAGAAGTCAATCATTTACTCATTTGAATCAATCAAAAACATTTCTCTCAACTATCAATTGACCAGAATGATTGAATGACTATTATATTGTAGCTACTCCCATTTTTGGTTCAGCAAAACCTCACTCCCCAATCACTAGGATCTTGTGTTGTATTCTCAGTGTTTGAAAGCATTGTACAAGTAAAGTTATTTATTTGAAACATCAAGTGGTAATAATAATAATAATAATTAATAACACCAATTAAAATCTGCTGGTTTAATGCATGGGTGAAACAAACATATTGTGGTACCTCTACTTTCTGAATCCATAGTTTAAACCCCTGTGTGAACCATTCTGACTGTCTATGTATGTATGTTTAGCTGCATAGCTCTGCCCTTCACACTTTTACTGTGTGTCATCCATGTGTTCCTCCCCGTCTATTCACTGACTCTTCAGCGAGAGAATGAGTCTTTGGCACCTTCCCAAGACCTGCCTATTCACAAACCGTATAGGTTCTTTGTGTTACGACTCAAAGAATCAGAATCTGTGTATTGGGCAGAATGTGTCTTTCACCTTGACTTTTTTATTTCTCTCCACAAACACAACACAGTTTGGTAAGTGGAAAAATGTCCAAAGCGAACCCACAAAACAGTGCTTATAAAGATAAAAGCTTACAATCATGTTTCATCATGGCTCAAATCAAACTCTTCTAGGAAACAACAACAATTTTGATATTTTCGAGAACACTAAACCAAGCCAGTTGTGATTTTCAGAATGAAACGTAACAGTCTACAAAATCAAACCATAACAAATTTTCAATATCCTGTTTACAAACCCATTTACCATTTCCTTTGAGATGTCCCTCGTTGTTATTTGACTGAGTAAGAATAATGCTGCTGCATTTCATTTAGGATCAGGAGCATATCAAAGCAAACCACACCTGGGACTCAGTCCAGAAAAACAAATTGTCTGTTTCTGGCTTTTGCCCAGTAATTGACAAACCATGGTCTACTCAGTAATGACAAGGACCATTTGATGATTGATGTCAGATAACTCACAAGATAGAAATGCACAACCTGGGGGCTTAGCAGGCGATTATATATTTGCATATGATAACATCAAATGAACAGCAAAATTAGATGCAATTATGAAATAAGAAAATAATCCAAATGGACTATGATGATAGTCATAGGAAATAAAGGATATGGAATGTGTCCATACTTACCATGACTCTGCCAGTAGAAAATAGGCAGTGATTGGATAAAACTGTGCTTTGAAGAAAATGTGCATTTTAATTTGAATATGCATTTCATTTCAAAATCATTGCAGTTAACATACCTTTAAAAAAAGAAAAAAAGGAGGAAAATAGCAACTGCTGTGCAACCTCAACTGACCTTGAACAGAACATTCTGTACATATTAATGCAACCCACTGAAAAGAAAAATACAACTCTAACTGTGGATTACAGCGAGTGAAAACATGCATGGCAGGTGTTGTGTATTTCACTAACCCAACTTGATTCAAATAAACATTCTATTTCTTCAGAGGAAAAGGCGATTCTTACCTGAAAACATCAATATAGACATTAATCTTGCTCACAGTTTGCAAAACATAGGATAAATACCAATGATTAACAACAGAATGATAAAAACAATGGTGCATGTTAATCTGCAGGGGAAAACATGGTTGTCCACACATAAGGAGAAACATATAATCGCATTATCCAAGCAGCAGCACTACAGTGTTGATATTGCAGTCCCTCAGGAATCATGACAGAGATTAGAATATGAGATGAGGACAAAATGTATGGATATTGGATTTTGGCAGGTAAAATAACCAAACTGACATGCAGAACATCACTGAACTACCTACATTTACAACAGCTCTACTGCTGGGGGTGGGGGAGGGGTTACATCCTATGGCTGCAGTGTATGTATTGCATGCAGCCCTCCAAGCTACAATAGCCTGCCTGCTTGTCAGATAACATGGTTAATTAGCACATTCCCTGTTTTTATTATGGGGTAAAGAAAAGGAATGACCCTTTAAATTCCAGGACTAGCCGCAGAGCTAGTCAAAGTGACAGAGCTGCAGAACCTCACACCAGAGTCCCACACCCATGATCCTCTGTGGCGACAGAATCGGCACGACACAAACCTCCCCATTCATCTCAATGATGGATGTGCTACTGTAGGCAATCCAGATGTTTTTTTTTACATCATTAAGTCTGATGGCAGTGATAGGTAGATGGCTAAAATTATTGTACTTGTTTATTATGTAGTCTATAAATGAAGGGGATGAACAGGCACCTTAAATCTTTAACCAATAAAAAAAGAAAGGCAATCATTGGGGCATTCATTTATTTTGGACTTGTCTGTAATTTAGCAGTTTCAGTCATCATGACCAGAGGGCATTAATGAGAACTAAAAACTCATAATAATAATCCCCATTTATTTTATGTTGATCATACTACCAGTATGTGTGTGTGTGTGTATTTTCATGAGATAAATATATATATATATATATATATATATATATATATATTTCTTTAAGATTTGCTGTTTTTGATTAGCTTGACCATGTTGTAAAGCTGGTTTAACCTCCTATAGTACCGCTGACTGGAAATAAAGGTCAAGCTTTTATTGGTTATCTATTCTATTAAGAAAGTAATTTATTGTTGTAATTATGCTTTGGCTCATTGAGGTACGACTATGTTACTGCAAGTACATACTGTTTCATGGATATACTACTACATATGTAATTACGTAGCCCATAAAATCCAGTTTCACATTAATTTCTGTGCAATAATATTTCAGTGAAAAAAGTTCTTGAATTATCCACATGATCGTATCTTTAACATTATGACACTGGTAATAAAACTGGCCAGTTTTAAAGAAAACACTATCATAGTACTCACCAGAATCCAGTTTAAACCATGGCTTCTGTGGAGAGATCATTGTACTAATGGATCAGTGGCATCACAGATGGGAGGGCTGCTAGGCTGAAAATCACCAGTGATACTTGGTGTGTGCGTGTGTGTGTGTGTGTGTGTGTGTGTGTCCTTGTATGTATGCGTGTGCACTGTCCCAGATAAAAATCTTCTCTCCTGATTCAAGCTTATTTTATCAGCTTAGGTTGAATGCACTTGGTCCAGTCAGTTTGGATAGATAGTAGCTTGTTTAATGTCATGTTAACAGGAAAGATGTCAATATCATCAGGAATGTCACCTGTCAAATGGTTAATCATAATGGGATATACCCCCACCCCCTTACATGTGAAGCCTGTCAATCAGCCGACTGACCTGTGATCTGGTGGGTGGTGCCACACGACCTCCTGTGCTTAAGGCTACAGATGAATCAGAATCAGAGGGGCATACAGTGGGAGGGTAATTACATGTGTGTAATGATGCGTGACACCCCTCAAGATTACATTCCTGTTTCTGTAGGGAAGTCCCTCATTTTTTATGTGGAGTCCTGGATGCAAGTGGAAAACCGTGGCCACAGAGAGCAGATAAACTACCATGTATGTGCTCCACCCACGCACTAAACCAGCCAGTTTCATCAGATTAGTCCTTGTGCTGGCTGAGGAGTCATGTGTCATGATTAGAATCAGCTGGTTTGTAAAAAAAAAATATATATATACATCGCATTACTTCTACTTTCTGAAGCTGGATTCTTCCTCTTTTGGTCCAAGACCTCTGAAGGACCGCCATCAATTTGACACTTGTGGACACTACAAAAGCGAGGCGAGGGGGAAGGGACATGACAGCTAAGCCAATGAGATGCTAATCCCAGACACTAATCGATCAGAAGGGAGACCCCAGGGGAGCGAGTTAACAGGGCTGCCCCTGTCTTTGTGCTGCTTCCCTGATACATTATCACTGCTGATAATGCGTGTTATCATCTGGAGAAATGGCCCCTCATTTACTAAATATCACCTGTGTAATGAGAGGTTGGCAAAGGAAATCAAGTGCCCGTTGTGCTAAGACAAGACAGGAAAGGAGAGACAATGGAATCCCTCTCTTCCTAGGTATGTTTCAATGATAATAAGGCCTTGATTAGTCTTTTTTTTTAGATTATTTATCATGTAAGAGTAGGTCTGAAAGACTTATGCTGCCTGCTGTATCTTGCCACAAAAGCTGGCTGCAGAAGCAACAGTAGCACATTATGTTACTACATACTGTGGATATCCTGAGTCTGCATTCAGTAGTGAGGGATTTGACATTCCAATTACTTTGAATGCAACCTGAAAGAAACACATGAAACTCAAAAAATGTAATTAAATATATGCAATACAGCATGTCTGTATTCAGCATGACAACAACACTACACATGTATACATTTCCTTTACATAATTCAGTTCCCTGTCAATAAATTAATTCTGTCATTTTTCATCCTGTTTTATCCCCTAGTTGTATTAGGATATGTAAGTAGGATTATCCCCCATATTCATGAAAAATATTTCATTTTTGTCATGAGACCCACTGTATAATATTACTTGAGATAAAGCAAATATTTCAGGACTTGCATGAATTATATATTTGTTTTTTTTTTTCTTTTTTGCTCTTATGAATGTGTACTTTCTGGCAGGCACCACAGCAGGAGTTCTGTGTAATAGTGATGAACCCCAAAATGGGTGGATATCATGTGGTATTAGTGCCTCTTTGATTTGAACCAATTATAAGTGTTTATCCATGGAGATACTTGAGAACTTCTTTTTTTTTTTGCTTGGTTCATATGAGTCAATGAAGAGCATAATATGGCGGCATCAGCCATCATGGGGTTCATAAAACCACGCACTCCCTTTACCAGATCTATTGATGTGTCCGTCATGTTGAAAATTGAGCTTCATATTCTTCCAGTGCTGAGAAAAAAGCCTGGTCAAGTTCAATGATTTAGAAACCCCATCTCTGCAATCTGAAATCAGGTCTAAACTGAATTATTTCTAAAAAAGAAATATTGAGCTGGAGGAACTACAAAGAATTAGAGTGTGTTTGAACTTTTGAAGTAGTTTGAGGTTTCAGACTATGTCATCATTCAACTTCTAAATACATATGTAATTAGCTTACATGGTGGGAATTTAAATGCTTTTATGAGTAATTATGGGATGGGACATTCAGTAGTGTGGTTTTTTTACAGCAGTTTTTCAGCATTTACTCTAGACTAAATTTGTTTGCACATAGATGCATAATGCATTATGTGGCCATTTTACAGAAGTCTGCACTTGGGGCATTTGCGTCCGACATGAAACTCAAGCTCTGGATGGGCTTGTGTTTATGGGCTATCCACTCAGGAATAATTGTATCCATCTAACAGATTAGTTAAAACCAGGCCATTTTATTAAATAAGTTAAAATAAAATTGCATAGTCTGGCCGGTAATGGCCAAAAGCCATGAATTTGTGCACAGCCTTGCACACAAGCTCAAACCGATGAGGCTGGCATGCTACAATCAATATTTGCCTTAACTATAGCCACCTTTACTTCATGTGCTTTACAATAGGTAACATTCATCAAAATATATGTATATATGTGCAGGGTGAATTATCCACTTAAGAGCTCAAACAGCCGCAATCTCAGATAAAGACCTTCAGTTTCCCTTCTGCTCCCTCCCAATCCACTGAGGCCACATTTCATAGCATATTGCTTTCTGATCTAATCATACAATCTGGCTGAAAGCATTCTTCCTTCTATGGATTGTATCCCTGAAGTTAATCCTAAAGGACATAGTAGCTGGCTATACAGTTTTCCTCTCATCCGTTATCACATGGTCAACTCAAAAAATAAAGGTAAAAAAAAAAAAAAAAGGCTGGAGGGGAAGGTCATATTTATTTTACAGTGCTGTTATAAAAAGCAAGAACCTATGAAAATATCAGCGTAGCCTGATAACCCACCCTATCAATGTGCACATTTCTCTAGAGGTCTTTTGTGTAAGACACTGAATTAAATTTGGGATTGATGTATTCCTGTTTAATCAGATCCATTGTCCTGATAAAGGTTTTTTTTTCTTGTTATCCTTTTCAGTTTCTCTTAGATTGTCAGTGCACATGGAATATTAAAATGGACAGGCTCAGTTAACGCATTCAAGGTGCCACGCTTTTACCTGTTCATTTTGCCTCAGCAATGTTTTCCAGTCATGGATTTGTAAAAGAGTAGAGAAAAATACAAGGGCTGGATATCCAAAGAGGGAAGCCCTGCTTTGTGCTCCGATTACCCATTGCTGTGAAATTTTAGAGATTGTCTGAACTAAACAGGGACTGCAGAGGAGCTGACTTTGAGCTGCTGAGATTCCAGGCACACAACTATCCTGATCGATGCAGAGTAGATTAGAAGCTCTAATGTAATGGGATAATTAAAAGTTGTGTTTTTGTAGGAGAACAGTGCAGCAAGGATTAAAACTTTATCTGTTTTTTTTCTTTAATAGTTTTATCAGGGGCATTGGTGCTGCTTTTATTGCTGGTGCACATTTCACAGCGTCCTCTCTCAGGTCAGAACCAACCTGCAGATCAATGAGGCCTGCAGAACACAATGAACAATGTGGCAGGTAAAAACGAGGATTCATAAGGGTCTCCAATGCCTCTCCCCCACTGGCTTTGGCTGTATAATGAGGAAAGGGACAGCAAATGAATGGCTCTAATGGGTGGACCCTGCTCCTGTTTGCAATAAGCTAAAGGAAAAAAGAACAACAACAGGAAAAATGCTGAAGCAAGCCCGTCTTGGGTGTTCAGACATGGCCCATGGAGGTACAGCTGGATTCAGATGATACATTGCAATATCAGAGGAGTTAATTATGTCTTTATTTTAGCTGCTGCTTGTAATTACAGCTAAATGCCTTGTCCATGTGACAATATCCATATGACAGACAATATTCATGTATGCATTTGAGGGAGATTACTCTCAATTTGGAACAATGTGAGGAAACAGAAGCTGTCTGTCAGAACACTGGGCAGACTGCAGACATTTTGGTCATATTTGCAGTCATGATTATAGATCACGGTGGACAGCCAGTTTAACCAAAACTCACATGTGAAAATCAGCTTTACTGACATCATCTTGCCACCCCTTGCATGCCAAAGTGTTAGAGGACACGGTCCAATGGCACTTCTGCCCCCGGGTTCCCACAGCCCACCTGGTTTCTGCCATATGTCATCTGGTGACCGTGCCCTTTATTTTTCAGTCATAAATAAAGATAAACAAGGCCATGATCATGACTTCAAATGTATAATAAATACATACAAGTAAACATATATTATTTATTTACTTTTAAAGCATGGTAATCACTGTTTTATTTTCTTTTTTTCTGAAAGATGGCTTAGATTTTTTAAAAATGTTCTCCTAGTTATTCATTTACTAGCTCTGTAAATGTTAATGCATATTTGTGTGGAAACGATTATTTTTGGTCATGATTTTAATGGCTCTCAGCACACACACTGTATTCCAATAATTGCTGACAGAATGTTCGCAGTGATCAGCGGGTGTGTCTGTATTCCCCTGGCTGAAAAGATTGCCAATTGCCTCAAGAAAATGCATTAGCATGATTTTGCTGACAGTGACATGTTTGTGGGAACTGAATCAATAAGCATCATACAACATACACATTTTGAAAAAATAAATGCAATGAAGCAGGTCATTTTTTGCATTGCAAATGAGAAATGAGGCATTGCAATGTCAATATGTTCCCCGAAGTGTTATGGAAGTAATTCAACAGTCATTATAGGAAAAGTACAGAAATGGTGCGGTTGGCTAGGGAGGCTGTTTGACACAGGTGTTCCAGTACATATTTTAGACTGTTTTACATTGTGCCAGATGGTGATGACCTTCTACGAAGTGTGGAAATGAACTTTAATTACCTCTGAACATTACCACTTCCTGTGGGCAGAAAGTGAATGACTGTGAATGTACCAGGACAGCATGGCTGGTGTATCGTAATGTCTGCTGCTGTCAATAAGAAGGGTGTTGGAGTAGGAGGCCCATTACTGATGGCTCACAATTGAACACATCTGCTTAATGCATCACTAATCAACTTATCTATATGATTCATAATGGCTGTGAAAGCAGAAGCAGGGGATCGGCGGGGTGGCTGTGACTCATCCGGTTACAGCTCTGCTCCAGTGTGTTTATGGGCCCCACCGCCTGGCATTGGGTCCACACCAGCCAGTGCCAATTATTGGCTGGCAGCCCTGCGGGGTGATGCATAATTGGCCTCAGAGTCATCCAGAAAGGGAGGAGACAGCTCTCACTGGTCAATTGGGCTCCTGCAGTCTGCCTAAACAAAGCTGTGCATAAAGTGACTTCCTCTGAGCTGAACATAGGCATATGTTTTTTTTTTTTTTTTTTTTTTTAAATTATTTTTCAATGTAGCATTGGCGTAAAGGGTGAGGCATGGATTCACACAGTCATGAATATTTACAGTGGGTGAGGGTGTAGTAACGCCACCACGACCATAGCATTACCACCCACTGTGTCCCATACGCTCTCTCAGTAGTTCAAAATTAAAATAAAATCATCATTCTCAAAAAAAAAAAAAAACAAACATTGCATATAAATATATACCAAAATGCCTTCATAATGCTTTCCAAAAATTACACCTGTCTATCTATGCATTGCTGTACAACTAGCTAGATAATAGTGTGTCACACCATGCTGTCGTCACTCTGCACTGTCGTCAGACAGTTCCTAACTTAAACTGTAATATTTTGGTAATGACAAAAAGTAGGAATCTGTCAGTTTTAGAGAACATTATGCTCCTGTCTACCTTCCTAGTTAAAATGTCAATGTAAGGTCCACCAGTCAAACTAGCTGAGTTTGCTTGTATATATATACATTTAGAAAGTCCATATCTCCGATCCCATACTTTGCACATCATTTTTTATCCTTCTGATTTTTTTTCCTGACCAGACCATGATATCACAAACAACAGACATGCCATATCTATGACTATCAAGAGGTCATTACACAAATGTATTTTTATTGCATACATGTGCATACAGTTTTGTTAAAATACCTATGGTCTAACGTTGTACACTACTCACTATATACTGTTTTCTTAATGTAACTCACACACACAGACACACACACACACACACACACACACACACAGGGATAATAGATGTGATATGTACAGATCAACAATAAGGGCCAGAGGGAGGAAAGATTTGATCACATGTATTGCGTGTATAAATTCATTAGCATTGAATTATGAAGACCATTAGCGGGAACTGCCTGCGAGCCATGCAGAGGGATAAGTAATCTATGGCCATCACAATCACAGTCTCAGTCATCACTTTCGATTTCAGCCTTTCTAATGACTTAGATATCGCCTGTATCTGTGCAGAGACTAAAACACTTCTCGTCTGTCTGAATATTGGAGTGTTTCTATTAGTGAATCCTCTTTCTTACACCAAGTTACACTTACACCTGTTCATTTGGATCATCACTGCTACAAAAAGCAAACACAATAAGATAAAAATGAGACATTAATTTTCCGTGTCCCTAATACCATGTATGAAAAAATACAGCCTAATTATCAGTATGAATATTTATAATGTAACAAGAAGCTAAATAAATCCTCATGAGCTTTGGTCATAGTGCAACACCATCTGTGTACAACAACATGCTATCATAGTCATTCCAGTATAAATACATAGGTATACATGAAATTTATTGCAAGTCTTCTCTGTAGCCACAAACTGGTGTTGCATCTCTTCCCACATCACAGCCTGCCCCTTTTCTTCTCATTTAGCAGGGGGCAGAGAAGGATCTAATCTTAATCCATTCAAAAGTTGAAAAAATAATTAAATTATACAATGGTATAGTTTTTAATAGAAGCAGGCTTAGTGTAAGAACATGTTCTTTCACGCCATTTAATAACTGTTTCGCCTAAGGACTGTGAGTCATTTTTCAGGAGTGCTGATTTAATGCCGGCCCCTCATAAGGGGCTCATAGAATAAAACATTCACATTTACCCAGTCATACATCATGCTGCAAACAGGAATACTGTGAGTCTGAGCTTGTACAAAATTATCAAAAATCACCAAAACTTATGCAGGATTTTCAAAAATATACTTGTCCACACCTCGACTTTGCATTCCTGTACATAATTGTGGTGGTGATATAGAAATCATTATCACCACAATATTGATACTGATATCTGACTAATATATTAGACAACATATGCATATAGTAAGATTGGCAGTGTGAAGAGCTAGCTGGCAATGCTATTTGGCCCATCAACCTCTTATTAAAATCAATGTCAGCGGAGCAAGAAGCAGTTTACTGTGGATATCAATGCAGTGAGCAAACATAACATGTCAAGCTCTGTAATTTCTAAAATAAATCACTACCTAGCCATTGAAAACACTAAGCAGCAGCTACACATTTTATGCATCATTCTTCAAAAATAAGAAAAATGGAAAATATAGGCTTGAAAAAGGTGGCAGACTATATAATTGTATGGCAGTAAATTGCATTATTTTTTTTTATAAATGTGTATTTTTATAAAATTTACACCATTTTAAGCTTCCAAAATGTGCATTGATTAAGCAAATCAGGCATCAACATAACCAGTCTGAGGTGGGAATCCTGGTTTAGGATTTTAAAATATACAGAGATGAATAATTTCATATTTTTTTCAGTCCATGCATAGTTTTCTTTAACATGGCTTTTAGTTTCTGGTTTATTATTCAATAATCTATTCAGTGATTCATTATGAGGAGTCTTGTCATATTTAAAAATACATTTTATATGCTACATGACAGAATACAATTATTGTTCTCTTGAAAGCATTGCACCTATTAATATATGTGTATGTGTGTATTTGTTTGTGTATGCGTGTGTGTGTGTGTGTGTATTTGTTTGTGTGTATGTGTGTGTTTTGTGTGTGTGTGTGTGTATTTGTTTGTGTGTATGCGTGTGTGTGTTTTGTGTGTGTGTTGTTTGTGTGTGTGTGTGTGTGTGTGTGTGTGTGTGTGTGTATTTGTTTGTGTGTATGCGTGTGTGTGTGTGTGTGTATTTGTTTGTGTGTATGCATGTGTGTGTGTATTTGTTTGTATGTATGCGTGTGTGTATTTGTTTGTGTGTGTGTGTGTGTGTGTGTGTGTGTTTGTGTGTTTGTGTGTGTGTGTATTTGTTTGTGTGTATGCGTGTGTGTGTGTGTGTGTGTGTGTGTGTGTGTGTGTGTTTGTTTGTGTGTGTGTGTGTGTGTGTGTGTGTGTGTGTGTGTGTGTGTGTGTGTGTGTGTGTGTGTGTGTGTGTGTGTGTGTGTGTGTGTGTGTGTGTGTGTTTGTACTTAGTTTCTGGAAGTTGAAAGTTCTGTCTTGTGCATCATTCCACAGCAAACCAAGAACACCAGATCGGGTTGATATACGCTGTACATGGATAAACATCAGTGCTGTGCTCCTGAAACCACTGAAAGACTGACTGCTCATGCTCTGTGGACACAGGCAGGGCCATATTGACAGACACCCTGCAGTTAGGAAACGCTTCATTGTGAAGGGAAGATGAGAGAAATCTACACTACGTGTGCATTACATCATAGAGCAAGCACAACTGCTTTGTAGCTCCTTTATATCAACACGGCATACAGCATTCACACTGTTAAGAGTCCCACATCAAGACACAGAGAGAGAGAGTTTCACACCAAGGATTCACATTGCACCACCCCCTACCTCCCCATTCATCTTGATGATGGATGTGCTACTTTAGGCAATCCAGATGTTTTATTGTGTTCTTTATTTCATATATCTGATTACACTGATCACTGGATTTTAAATCTTGGGTCTATACTGCAAGGTGATGGATATTAAATATTCATATTAGAAATAAAAAAAGATATGAAGATGAAAACAATCTGGTGAAAACATGTATTTATGTTTGATTTACCTGTACAGTCACTGTAATCTGGGCAGAACAGTCCAATCGAAGCTTTTTTTTGAGAACTAAAACAAATGTAAAACATTGAGAAGGTAAATAAGAAAGAGAGAAAGAGAGAGATGGAGAGATAAAGAGAGAGAAAAAGTGGGATAGATGTTTTTAGTCACACATATTCAATATGTTTGATGGATTGTGCATGTAATAAATGTTCATTGCTTGGTCCCATATTTGGACCAATGGACATGTTAGATGCAGAATTTAATCATCATCCACATATGCTAAAGTGAAATAATGTAACCTTTCTCCAAGAGCACACATGAAGGATTTTGTTTCATATGAACAACATGAACGAAACTCCCTTCTCCATGAATGTGACAGAATAAATAACCTCTGCAGAACGGAATAGTGGTCACAGTTGTTGCTTCAGGTGTGTTACGATCCAATAATTGTCAAACCAAACCACTCCTGCAGAGGAGGCTAATACCCGGTCCCCTCTTCCTTTTGATTAGGTGTAAGTTTGGTGTGTTGGTGTTTGTTTATCTCGTGTGATCTGTGAAGGATGGCCTTAATTTTGCCTTTTGTGTTGTATTATCTCTCCCTGTCCTTTGTGGTTACAGTTTCTATTTTTTTTTTTTTAACAGCCAGTTCTGCTAATGAAACTATCCAGCAGAACTAATCAAAACATGAGCTGAATTAATCAACCACCGGCAGCCCAGAACTCTTTATGTTGTGGCTAATTACTTGTGACAACTTTTTCAATGCAGATGTCAGATCTCTGGACACTCATCTCGTGCAACTGAGCTCCACACAGCAGCTTCAACATGGGGACAACCACAATGAATTAAAACAACGGCATGTCTGCCAGTTTATCATTAACATCCATTTGTATCAATATCAGTTTTTGTTTATATGCAGTCAAAGCTTCAGCAGACTCAAAGCCTTCTTATGTTAAAAAAAAAAATAAAATACATATATATCAGCTGAAAACTTGTTGTTAGTCAGGGTTCCTGTGTTACTGCTACATTAGCTCTTCAAAGTGATTTTCAAGGAGACTGAAATGCTATAGTATTCTTCTTCTTCCAAGAACATTGTCAGGTCTTCTACAATACTCTGTGCCCCATAATCTAAAACAATACTGACCGCTCAAAGTCAGTGTTATAGACAAATTCACATTCTTATGCAGTGTTCCCTGTGCTGGTATGGATAGCAAGGGTGTGTCTCAAGAGGCACAACTTATCGTACAGAATTTGGAGGGGGAAAAAAAAAAGAAACATAGGCTGGTATTTCAATAAACATCTGTCCTTTTACTTACAGTTGAATAGGAGTGTTATCCTGTTTTACAATAAAAACAGCTTGAAAAATTGATTAGCATGATTGCTGGACTCACCAATCAGTGTTGGTGAGGATACAAATTAGAAATTTGTATTTTCTAAATTAAAAATTCTAAATTAAAAATTAAATTTTGTATTTAATTGTGAGCCAAGCTTAAGGACACATGTTGATTGAATGCTGGCCATGTTGTTTGAAAATCCTTCACGTTTCAAAGCCTATCTTGTGAGATGGAAAAATTACCTCAGCTTTTGAATAAAAACCCTTTAAATGTCATTATTGTGTTTTGGTTTTACACCCAGTGCGGCAGTTCTGTTCAAAAGTCATTTTATTTTGGAACATATGAAACATGAATTGAAAATACTCTGCTAGATCAAGTCATAACCAGATGAAAGTCAAGGCAAGTCAAACAATCTTTGAAAATGATTTTGTTTTTATAAATACATATGTTTTAGGATTGAGACCTACATGTTATGTTATGAGAATGATATTGAATAAAATGCATGACACGGAGTATAGCTATTCTCACAAGCACTTCTCAGACAAAAAATGGGAAACTTGAGCATTCAATACATAGAATAATTCTTTTGTTTCCAGAAGGTATGCCTTTTACAGGCTTGGCTACTTTACAAGTAGGATATGTGAAAGCATTAGCTCTGCTTAATGCAGCAAGTAATGAAGTAATGCAAGTGTAATTGAAATCTCAAGACAAGAATACGCTGGGGACCATACTGCCGTTTGCTTTACCAAGTATCTTTGAAGAATACACACAAATTAGGGGTGTTCTGGACCCTCTCAGAGGTACTTGGCTTAAGTTTCTCTGTCTTTATCTGCTACCTCGGTGGGAAAGGAGCCAGAGTCTGTTTGCTTCCACAGAAAGGGCATTACCTTGGACCGTTCTACAAGGGAAATATTGCTGCGCTGTTAGAGTAGAGCAAACAGTGGAGAAAGACAGAGCCTGGGGCAGGCCAGAAAGAGTTCACAGACATTAAAACAAAGACAAAACTTAGTGTGCCCATGACAGAGTATTCATACCACCCATAAGAAGCCACTGGTTCCTCTGTTTGCCCAAAAATACGTCTTGGGTCACAAATGTGTCACTTATTTATTCATACGATTATGGAAATGTATGATTACTGTATGTGAGGCACCATATCCCATCACCATATCCCATAGCTTAGTTTTGTTTTATGTGAGATACACTTGTTCCTTCACCTTGTATTAAAGAAATAAAGTAAAAAATTGATAATTTCCCTGAGACAGTGGGTAAAAAGCCTAGGTGTTATATGAAACTGTCCATTTTGATAAGCAGGATCATTGCAGTGCTGGCATTTGTATGCATGATTCATCTGAGTGGAATTTTAATTTACTGCTCTTTGCATTTAGTTCCACACTCCTCTTCTACCCATGATAATGAATGAGGGCGAGTCTCAGATGGGTCCTGATGGGTTTGTTTCTGAACGGCTCATTTAGGTCATGCATCTTCAGAGCAGTTACAGACTCTTTTCGTTCTTTAAACACCTCTCACGTGGCCCACGATACTCCTCATGGATAGGTTACATGGCTTTGTAGAATCCAACCCACCACCCCCCGGCCCCTACACGCATCCACCCAAAAAAAAAAAAAAACCTTCCATTTGTCAGTCAAGATAATGACATGGTTTGGAGGGGTGGGGTGTAGGGATGAGAGGTAAGGGGAGCGAATTCATCCCAAATCCCCCCTGAGCTGCTGACATCTGTCTGTTGATGAATCCTGGGTAATTGCAGTCCCATTGTAAGTGTTACTGTGTTTCCCAGGAGGCCTCTCTTCTCCCTGGCAATGCAGCGAGTCGCGCTCCCTGCCCACCATGCCATAACGGTGATTTGTGTGCTGCAGTGGGTTTGTTCCTCTGAGTCTTGGTGGCTCTGTAATTGGCCTGGTCCACTAGCAGCTCTTCATTTTGGAGAGGAAAGTGGTTCATCAGTGACTCAATTAGGGAGGCTGGAGCCACAGGCACTCAGAGGGCATTGGAGGACCCACCAGCCTGATTGGTCCCAGTGTAAAAATGATCCCAGCCCCAGTGCCCTGGCTCTGGGTCCTCTCCACTCACTCCTTCACCTCCAGCTGATTCTGCCTCCATCTCATTAGCATGGAGCATGGCAATCATTCAAAAGGTAATTTCAAGCTTCTGTTAACAAACAGTTTTTCCAACATGGGAATAGTGCTGTCTCAAAGGCATTGTTTAATAGCCAAGTTCACCTTTAGAGCTGATATGAGATTATGATTAGTAAGGTCCATCTCAATGATAAGTGAAATGTAGCACTGCAGTTGCATTCTTAAGAAATGAATAATTGTGCTTTTACACATTGCATTCAATAGATTTGATGGAGGAATGTACATTAGAACACAAGTATATACAATATAGACTTACTTAATATTATACCCATTCAGTAAAAAAGGAAAAATGGTTACAATTGCTTCTCCCTTCTTTTCCAATGACACACACACACACACACACTGTATATATATATATATTTATATATATACAACATTGTATCAATGCTTCTTAAGGATAGTCCTATATATTTCTGTCGACCAAACCCAAGCTGATAATGGCATACAGCTTTGTGAATATCTGTGCTTTCGGATGAAGATGTTTTCATGCAGGAAAAGGTCTTTGGCCAAAAGATAACCCTGCTGAGATGCTGACATGATATCTGATGGAAAGTCTGCCGGATGCTCTCAGTTATCCCTCAAGGCAATATTACCTAGGGAAGTTAAAATACATTTATCGGGTTGGGTATAAGGAAATATGTTTTATATTTTTTAAGAATATTTCTCATGCCCCCCCCCCCACACAGTTTTACCTAGGGAAGTTAAAATACATTTATCGGGTTGGGTATAAGGAAATTTGTTTTATATTTTTTAAGAATATTTCTCACATGCCCCCACACATGCCCCCACATAACACAAAGACACATGCACACACACACACACACACACACACACACATACATAAAGACAATCTTAGTACCAGATATAACGGTGTGAAAACAAACAGATCCTGGGGATGCCCTAAAATGGCTGTGAATATCAACTCAATGTTTTAATTCACATGTTTGTTAAGGTTTTATAGTCTGTTTATTTTATCAGAGTATTCGGAGCTTGACATTCTTTTTGTTTGAAAATGGAGATCCAGTGGGATAACTTATGCATGTTTATATCCTTTATTGCTGAAAGAAGTACATTTTGCTTTATGTAAGACGTCTTCAAAGGAAAAATACAAATATCTCTTAAATATTTTCACAAAATCTTACTTAAGGTCACACATGTTGAATATAATGGTTAGCTGATCCTTGCATTTTTAAAACTAAAAATTGTGCTTGTGTGTGTGTGTTCAATATAACTGTATATACTTCTATAGATTTAAAATGAAAGTCCTAGGTTTTTGTGACTGAGTTGGAGATATGTGCTCCTCAGCTGCACTTGTTTTTCTTTGGTTCCTGCTGCATTGGGTCTGAGATTGTAATTATTGGGCCAGGTCTGGCTTACACCAAACTCTTTCTGTGAAAGTACATTTCAACTAAATGGCTTGTTTCATGTCTCTTTTATATTCAATGATAAGAAGTGGGCCTACACCCATTATGTGTATAAATAAATCAAATACCCAGTTAGTGATGCAAACAACCTGTAAAAATCAGTTTTCTTCTTCTCCAGATGCAAAAATTGCAAATGTCAAACCTAAATAAATCATACTTTTGATTTCTGTGCACTTACATACTTCAAACCAGCTGAAATAGAAGAAATGAAGATGCTCACGGTTTTGTCCTATTCAGTAGTGTGCCAGTTACCTTAGGGAACTTCTTGAGTCTCTATACTTTGTGCATGATGGAACACTCTAGAGACGTTATGTACTTAAAATTTAATGCATTGTAGGAAGCAAGGCTGAGATTTCAACTACTCTCCCCAAGAGTCATACAACAAAGTACACACAACCTTATATACCCTCCTCTTAATAAACACCATGGGGAAAGGGGTCACCCAAACATCTACATGAAGTTTAAGTGAGCAATGGAATGAGCAAAGGAAAAGCTGAGAGCAAAAAAAGCATTGCCACTTAACCTTAAGAAATGTGTAATTATTTGTTTGTGTCAATGAACATCCACTTAAAAGCATTGGAAGTTAATTTTTAGACTTATCTATGGATGGAAAGTGAGGCTGACTTCGTTATGAAGACTTGTAAGTTCTATGGTGCCCAAATTACAGCTCCAGAAAGCTTCTCTGGAGAGAAATCTTTTGAGACTGTCTCCTGCTCTTGTTGAGAGGAGCACTCTTTCAATTACCCTGAATTTATGGGTAAACGCTTAGCCATAATTAGTGAAATTAGAGATTTTATACATTTACTGATGAATAAGTGATGACATACTTTCATCTCATTTGAGTTTCCACAGTTGGCACAGTGACCAAATCGAGTGAATTTAGACGGAGGAGGCACAATGTTGTGAACTCTTTTATCCAGTACACCGCCTGGTGAATGTAATAGAGGGCTCACACATATTTCATGGCTTTGAAGGTTGGGTTCTTCATAAAGACGTGCCAACACTTATTATATAACTTTCTATATTTAGCCTGCAGACAGGATATACAATGTACAGAGAAAGAAACACAGAGACGTACTTTTCCTTATAAGTCGCTCTGGATAAGAGTGTCTAACAAATGCCCCTAGTGTAATGTAGTGTAACAGAGAGGGGTGTGGTTCTTCTTCTTTTTAGCCAATAGTGTTTGCCTATCAGCGCACCTTGTTTGTTCCAATGGCCAATGACAGAAGAGCATGTTTATGCCCTCGTTGGAGGAATTGGACAGTCATGTGTATTGCCTTGAAGTCAAATACATCATTGTAAATGCAATAGTGACTGATCCTTAGAAACGGTCCTGTGGGGATTTGATGAATTAATGAGGGAGTGTGATTGCTTTTTTTGCACATGTAATAGTGTACTGTGGCTCAGTGGTTTCCAAGGTGTCTTCATCGCCTTCATTTTTAATAAGATGAAGGAAATTGATTCGAGAGAATTCATGTTTTTTCAGCTAATGTTACATGCAGGTTAGCTGAACAACACATTCCAGCTCATCCTCAGTTCCTTTCCAGGTAATCAGGATCTATCCTCTATATATTTGTGCCATAAGGTGACTTTGAATAGAACTGGCTGACTGCAATGTTATGAGTCAACTTATATGTCCAGTCACTCATGTGGCATGTGACAGTGTAAGGGCTCTGTCCACTGATGTGCCCTCTAAAAGGTGTCCACGAACTGAATGAAGTCTCTACTCAATGTTACTTCAGTTAGGATGAAGAAAGAACTCAGACAGAAGAAGTGGTCCCTCTCAGCCAGTGAGAGAATGTGTTAAGACCTCCTTTTCGTGGAATGTTTGCACATAGGCTTTGTTTGGTACATCAAGAGTGACGCAAATGTTGTTTTGTTCCTTTTTTACAGCAGTTTAATATTAATAGAATGTCGGTGTAGCTAGGAATATTTCTTAAAGCGGGTAATTAATAGTAGACTTTAAAGGAATTCAGAGCTACCACACTCTCGATTTAATAAAATCCTATTTGTCTGACATGTTGCAAGGAGTCAATAAACCGTGAGATATACAGCATTGTAAAGATGGTTCTAAGGAAAATTGTTTACTTTTTTATTTGTATACTGTCTGGCAGCCTGAAGTGTGCATTTGTATGCATGGCATCAATTGAAATATGTCATCTTTAATTGGCTTGTCTCTTGGTTCTTTTCATCGGATTACTTCCTTATTCACTTTCTTTCATACCAAGTCAATGTAACTCTGGCACAATGATACTCACACAGCGATGCGAAATGTCTGTAATAGGAGACAGGGAGGAAAAAAAAAACTGGAGAAATAAAATGTACTCTGTATTTGATACACATGCAGCATCATTACCACAATGCCTATAAACCAAAAATCTAGGTAGTTGTAATTTTACAGTTCAGGTAGACATTACAAATACATGGTTATGGTTATGCATGTATCATGTGTACACAGTTACACAGTCATGTATGTACCTGAATTTCCCCTGTCAATTAAGGCCATACATAGTATTCCACTGTAGCTAAATGGAACAGTAATCACATGATTCAGAAGTCCCTTTGTTGACCATGAAGGTTCATCATCTGAAAATTTGACACATGAATCGCACTGCTCAATTCCTCATTCAGACCGATAATCATGGATAGCTTGCATTGCACCTTATTAATATGCAGTGAAGAGATAGTATTATAGTGCTACATGTCTTGTGGTCTCCCTTGCAGGGCTGACTGTAATTACGCATTTTGCCTGCATACAGGAACTAATGGTGCATAAGTGTGTGTGTGTGTGTGTGTGTGTGTGTGTGTGGGGGGGGGGGGCTCCCTACTTGTCTCAATCTAATACACTTGTCATGTCACTGCTTTCAGTTAAAAAAAAGTCTTCAGCAAATCTGGCTATATTTCAGGCAGTGACAATCACATTTTTAATGAATAAGGGCCATCTGGAGAGGTTACCAGTGCATTTTGTATGTCATGTGCCTGGAACGTTTTTATGTGACTGTGCCTGAGGTCGTTTCTTTAAATATGTCAGGGGAATGTTTGGGGATGCTGTTCTTTATGTGCGCATATGTGTGTGTGTGTGTGTGTGTGTGTGTGTGTGTGTGAGAGTGAGCAAGAAAAACAAAAAGAATAAAAAGACATCAAACAGTATCATCTTTTACTTGTTAAATGTGAATTAGGGGTGTTTTTTTACATTAGTTTACCCTTTGTTACCTAAGTGCCACTTGACAACTATTCGTTTAAAGTAAATCAAGCACACCCAATGCTTAATGTTAGAGCTGATGTTGGCTGTCTTCATTCCTCTAACTAGTGGAAACTGCAATTCAGTAGAGTGAATTTTCAGACAAAACTGAATGCACTTGGAAGGAGTTTATTGTGATTTGACAAGTTGTATAATGGTATACACATTTTATCTTGGGCTTGGAGGTCCAATGGAGCAGCATCATACCTCACAATTTTGGTTGAAGTGGACCCCCCACTGAAGACAAGGAGAAATACAGAAGAAAGGAAGCAGACATGAAGGTGGAGACAGGGAGGGGGAGGGATGCCGGAAGCAGGGTGTGTGATGGGAGATAAGGTACGTGCCAATTTAATGCCTGCAGAGAAAACCGGATTGGACGGATAGAGGTATTTCAATGAGGGGTTGTCTAGAAATACTTCACCTGAACTTTTGTTCAAACAAACTCCATTTAAAAATACAGCTTGTAAACATACAAGGGAGCAGAACAGGCTATATGCTGTTAGGCTATTGATAACAAAGTAAATTGAAAAAAATATATTGATTTATGTCAGGTGGTAGTAATTTAAGAGAATTTGCATCAAAGTTAACTAATAATTCTTCAAGAAAATATACCACAATATTAAAAGAACAGTTATTTTTTTTCCAGAGTTACGTAAGATTTCAGGCAGTAATTCATTTTTCCTTGAGAATTACTGTTAAAATAATATTTTAGAATTAAGTTTAACACATTCTCTTCTTCAATGAATAGTGTAATTATGTTAGTGTGCCTTTATGTACATTAACCCCTGGGGTTCGATCGGAGGTCAAGACACGCACCTGACTCATATGGTTCGTGATGACACGCCCCGCTTGGTGATCAAGAAGGGTTCGGTGAATGCGCATATGAAACTGGTGGGGTTCAGTTCCTCCAACAAGGTTAAGAACCACTGGACTAGAATGTCAGCACCGGTCCAGAAGGTAATTAGAGAGAAATTGCCATCAGTCCTGCTATTATCATTATGGAAATTAAGGAGTTCCAGACTCACGATTAAAAATCTGAAAAGCTATACATTTTCAAAAAAACATTGATGGCCCCCGTACTTATGTCCATTATTTCAGAAAGAGAAAGTAGTTTCAAAAGTCATTCGTATAGTTTTCCAGCATATTCATTCAATTAAAAAGATAAACATAAAGTGAAACATATTCTTTTTTGTTTGTTGCCAACAGTTAGGGATTTTCATTGGCCAAGCTGACACTTGTTTGGTTGGGAAGTGCTGCTGATTGCAGTGTAAACATTTAACTTTTATCCCTGTCCTCATCAAACACAGGGAGTCTGGATCTGGAACGCAGTTTCTTAAATTACAATAAAAGTGCGGGGCTGGGAATGGAGTGTTTCACATCTTGTATCACTTTCACACAAAATGCAATAGCAATTGATTTCAGAAGTGTCTGTTTAGGTCCAGTTCCCATGTTACACAGACAAGGCCTCTATTGAGTCTCTGTTATGCACTCAGGATGGGTAACAATGCCATTTACAATGCCCTTCTTATCTTACATCTTTTCATTTGTCTGCCTCCAATGTCCCTTCACAATGGCTCTGCTACAAAATGTTATGCAATAGATTTCTCCAAAACAAACATTTGACTGAAAACAAACTGTTGAGCTTACTGCCATGCTTGAGATAAATATACTATGTACCTACTTGAATAATTGTTTTTTTTTTTTTTCTTTTGTTTTGCTCGAAGATTGTGTTGTCTGTACATTTGAGCAATGCCATGTCTGAAAGAAAACTGAGGGTGGTCTCATTCTGTGCCATGAGTGGATGCAAGTATTTAAGTCAAGTCACATGTCTCTTATATGTTGATTCTTCTCATGGCTCATATGTACTGCTCTGTAATAACATTGTAATTATTAAGTGTTCTAACTACATATATATATGTTCTTTCTTGTTTTTTTATATATATTTTTATTTTTAATATATATTTTTAAGTTTATTGAGTTTTTGACATTTTGCTGGGTCTTTTTATCTTCCATTAATGAATTCAAACTGAATGTGCAGAAAGTGGCCAATGAGTGCAAATTTGTACCACGTCAATGATTAAGATCATTCTCATGCACCTTAATGCCCATGCCAGTGAAACAGACAATGTGTCAGAGACCCATCTAGCTCATCAAAATTGGTTGTCAAATGTTTTACAGGATATCCATGAAATCTTTCATACAATCCATACATATATCATTGTTTAAATGTGCAGATTTAAAAATATTTAAACATTGTAAATATTTTGGAAGCATTGACATTTTATAATACACTATTGATATTGGCAGACAGACTTGACAAGCAATGCCACAACTGTTAAAAGTGCGAGTGTCCTGGATCTGAAGTTGAGAAGATGATCTGTGTGTCTGTTAACAGGGTTCTGGCAACACTAACGCTGGATCTGGAGGAACATCTGACTCATCTCCTTAAGCACAGACCTGAGAGAGATTTAATTTTTTGGAGCATGAAAGTCTGCTCAGTGTCAGCGATGACTGCAGTCAGACACATGCAAACACGGAGCTGACAACTTCTTGCCAAGATATTCTCTTAATATTTGGGTTAGAGAAGCAAGGCATTTTTCCAGGCTGTATACAGATATAGTTTGCTAAAATGACAGAATTTGTGCACAGACACTGTGTACCTTACACTTCTCAATTTCCTTACATACTCATCCAGCTTCTGGATGAAGAGTTGTTTACACATCTATTGAGAACAGTTAGCAAGCCAACTAACACTTCAACATTTCACACTGTATATCTCCAGCATTTACTCAGCTTTTTTGGAGGTAGGCAAATGGGAATTTTATTATATTTATTTGCAACTCCAATATATATGATTTTATATGTTGACTGATGAAACATGCAGCATTGCTGGTACACTAAATCACTACTACATCCAGCCTGCTCCTATTGATTAGAATGAAACTGATGGAATTCTTTCTGAAGGGGTGGAAGGTCTGCCATGCTAAGACAAACAACTCCCACATGTGAAACCTCTGCAGATAGATCATGGCGTGAAGGCAACTTTATGATAAACCACACCTGTCAAACCCAACACTCTGGGAAATATGTTCAATGAAATTCATTTAGACAGTAGTTCTTTCAAAACTTCTTTGCACTTTAAATCTACAGATGCAATCATGTTCACATCATCTTTTATCACAATGCACATTTATTTGTCAATATATATTTTTTTCCCCTTCCATTTTTGGAACTGTGAAATGTTCTACCTTATTACCCCATTGATTACCACATGCATCCAATGAGGAAGTATGAAAGCACGTGCACTCCTACATTACACTGACACATATGTCCAATGTTTAGCCACACAGTAATATATAGGAAAACCAGCACCAGTCAAAGAACTGTGTCAACGACACCTTTTAGCCTCAAGGCACTGGGGACTGAATGTCAGTTATCTTATAACTCATCATTGTCAGAGAAAGAGACTCAAAGAGAAAATGCAATCAAACACATAACTGGATTTGGCCCATAATGAATATCTTTCTGATGTGTATGTTGCAGTAATGTGACTGACCATAGCTGAGATAAGTCACTTGTTATCTGTTTTGGACTCCGGCCCCAAAACAGAAATTGCATGTATTTTCAATTGTTTGATTTACAAAGTGACCCAAGTTAACTTTTTGTCAGTTTGTTTTTGCCTTGCTGTGTGTAGTCAGGCAAAGACATTTGAAATCTCAGTCTTTCTTTACTCATATCACATGGTGCATCTCGTCCACTTCTACATTAGTATGTCCAAATGTTCCCAGGTTAAACAGAGACACAGGCCCTGATTTCATATGTTTCAGCATTTTAGACAGATCGGACTAGAAAGTTAAATACAACCTCAAATTTGTGATTTTTTAAGCAGTTTTATTATTTCAAAAGACAGTTGTATTTTCCTTTACACTGGAATCCAGCCTGCACTTAACATGCACAGAAGCAAATGTATATACACACACACACACACACACACACACACATACAAATGCACATACAGGTATGTACAACTACAGAAAAGTGGGAGCAAATTTCATTGTCACATAAAAACCGACTGCTAAGTGGTTCTGCTACAATGCATATGTACTGATAAATGGCTTAAATTATAAGCCACATCAGAACGTGTTCCCTCATGTTCCATTAAGCATAATAATTATAACAAATGCAGTCTGAGCTGAGGTGATTCCTCTGCTGTTGTCCTGTACGGAAAACGCAATTAATTCATGGTGAAAGGCCCCGTACTGAAGACAAATGACTCGGCTGTATTTCTTATACTACTCAGGCAAATCACTTCCAAAGAATTAATTTAAAGCAAACTGCACCAGTACAAATACCTGGGGAACAAGTAACTTACACTGGCTGTATATAAGTAGTAATTTCTGGCATCCAGCTTATGTTGAATGCATGAATACTTATAGATTTAATGCACACACACACAGTAACCTGATCAGCTGTACTGGTGTTTGGTGAGAAGTTCCCAGCAAGTCCCATGTCACATTCTACTACTGGTGGCCTACATTGGTTTATTTTGTGAAATAGAAGGTGAAACACTGTGAAAGAGTCACACTATGGGTGGAATTATGGGTATCAGCTAGCACTTAACCTGCTGTGTGAAGCTGACACATTGTATTTCTCTGGTTTACTGCATACACTGACAAACTGTGATGTTTAAAAAAAAATATCTGAACACATAATAATATCCACAGCAAAAAACTAGGCGTCCACACAAAAAGTTTATAGACAATTGTATATACAGTATGTATTTTATTGGGGGCCAAGTGGTGAAGCTACGTAGGCACCCATTGAGTTTCTACCTTTTCTTATTACTATTACACATAATCTTCTCCTTCTGCCATTTAAGTCCCTTGAATCGTATGGTAAAAAGTTTTGAAATTTGGCACACTAATTGGGGATAATCCCCTCATTCTTTTCACCAAGTTTCATGCCTGCACCTTGAACACTTTAGCGTTACCAATTGGTCAAAGTCGGAAGTGCATTTATGCACGTAACCTTTGAACTATATGCCTGATTTTCCAGTGAGGTACCACTGGATTCCTTGGATCAAGCTGAGTTCAACGCACCCCATAACATCAATGTAAAAATATTGGATTTTATGAAAAAGTTTAAAAATGTTTCACAGGCCACAAATTTTGTCCAATCTTCCCCAAAATTGGCACAGATGATCTTCAGACCAAGCCTCATAAAAGTTATCAGATGGATTTTTGATATTCAAAACTATTTGTCCTTTACAGCCAATCAAAATCAACCAGGAAGTGAAGTTATATCTAAGCAATGTTTTGACATATCAACATCAACCTTGGTACATGGACTCAGCTGGATTGGACCCTGATGGACTGCCTGGCTCCCTTATTGGTGCTTGCAGCTATATTTTATTTTGGTTTTTCTTCAAAAGGATAGGGTATCAGACAGTGAATGTATCAGTTATTGGATGTTACATGGCTTCGTTTGATGGTTGCTTATGTACATTAAGCATAAACCAGGCCCAAAGAAATAATTTCAGCATTTTAAAGTTCAGTGTTCAATGGTGTGTTTTCCAGTGTAAAATGGTGTTGATGTTTTAAGGGAAAGCATCATGTTTTTTTTTCAACTCAGTAGAATGGGCATGGGCCCACAGGTTAAATTTATCGAAACATATCCAGGCTGAATGGATTTGTGCCATTTTTATATAACTCTGTGAAGTTATTTTCCAACTGTTCTGCTTAATACACACAACCCAGCTGTACCTTTCAACTTCTCAAAGTTAAACAGTAGAAATTGGTCTCATCAGGACTACAGTGTAGCCACATCTTGTAATACTCTAACTGTAATATTTAAGTGCATGCACATTTATGTAGCAGACAAGAAAGCATTTTCATTTGTACAGCATATTTTATACAAAGGTAATTCAAGGTGCTTCACATGAAAAAAAAACAGGGAAAGCATTAAAAATTTCATTAACATCTTGAATATCCATCTGATTGTAAATGCGCAGTGAGAATACACAAACCAACAAAATTATGACTGGGATAAGCCTGCAAGGTTATTAACAGATATTCCGTTCCTTTGCCACATTTTATTGATCTTTCTTCTGAATGGGAAATGAAATAATGTTGTATGGCTTGGTAAGGTCTGTTTGTGGGCCATGAGTGAGTACATTTTTTTAAACAACTGGAGTAGGCTATCTTTCAAATTACATAATCTTTAAACATTTTATTTAAAAAAAAAAAAAAAAAAAACATCACAGATACCATGTATTTCTAGTTTTTGGCTAGACTGTGACTTGTCTGGGGATGTACATTCAATTTAACCTGACAGGGCAAGAGAAAAATGATATTGTCTCTTCATTTTAGAATAATCATCCTTAAATAGTTTATTCCAAGAGAAAGTACTGTCTTGCCTCAGAGTGTAATTTGTCAAACCTGTTTGCTACACGTAGGAGTTCAAGTGCTGAGACTTGCCCATAACAAGCACTTTGGGGATATTTTCACATCTAAGACAGGGCAATCGATGTAACGAAGTGACTAGGTGGCTGTGGATGTTTTGACAGCACAGAAGCCTTAGCCACTGCGCTAAAAGAATATAGCATCGGGCTGAAGTTGGCACAGTGCATATCTCTGAGGCCGTGTCCTGTAAGATGCATAGGATGTATGTTTTATAGTTGGTACATATAATGCCATCCTTTTTTAGAGGTATTAAAGAACAGGTCAAAGTTGTATTTATTATTTGTATGTTTGCATAACTGTACTTGTATCTAAGGTATACGTTACATAGACATCTATGTATGGAGGCCTCTATGTAAAATTTATTGAAGGAAGCTACATATTGTCAACTTGATTCAACCTATATACAAGTCAAAATGGTAGATTATAATGGACTTACATATTTTATACTCCTACCATTTCAGATAAAGATCATAAAGTATTTCCTGATGGAAAATGTTTAGATTGAATAGTTGAGGATGCATGTTATGAAGATATCAAAAAAAAATATATAGAAAAGCTTCATGTCATACTACATTGGCACAGTTCCAGGAAATACCTTATCTTGAGTTATGTTCTTCTGACACTACAGTGGAAATACATGAATTCATTTCAACATGACCAAACCTAGCAGAACACCCTGGAAAATGATAATGAAGTGATACATCTACAAGATAGGATCTTGCTATTTGAAAACCAGTGCTGCAAAAGTTTATTTGGCTATATTTGGAGGATTGAACTAAATCATGCATTTAGCTTCAGGCTAAACTTACTCTGAACATGATGTGGAAAGCTTTGCAGTACAAGACACTGACATGCCACGTAGCCTAAAAGCTGCAGTAACTGACACACACTTAAAAATTTAAGACTAAAAATGTATCTGTTAGTGGATTAAGTAACCTGTGAACCATCTTGAGGGTAGAGGGCTGTTTCCATACTTGTCTTCATTCAGACATTTTATTGGATTGCCAATGAATTATAGAAAGCAAGTATTTATTTTGTTTTATTTGTGGTAAATAGTTCTATAATTTATGACTGCATAACGCTTTTTGTCATTGACTCTGTATTGAAGTAGGGGGATTGAACTTAAGTACCACAGCTAAACAGAACACAACCAGCTAGTGCTGGGAGAACAGCTTCAGTTTAACAGTCAGATCATAGTGACACGTCACACAGAATAACTGGGCAAAGGCAGTTCAACAAGCATTTTGTAGAAAACTGATTTTTTTGTTTAGTACATATATGTGTGCACAGCCCACATTTGTTTGTAAAGCAAAAATAAATGTGTGGGTCATAAATGAAAATGTTTATATTTTTATTCTGAGTAGCTTTTCCATTTTATGTAAACATTTCCGATCAAATATCACTTTTAAATTGTGCAGAATGGGCACACAGAGAGGGTTGACTGTCCTGTTTAATCCACATGTTCTGAAAGCTTTAGTACAGACCGTTCAGGGAGGTCTCCACATCCTCAATGAGAGGAAAGACTTCACTGTGCACTGTCCCACACAAGCTGAAAGACTTTCACCATGACTTCTTTTTAATTTGTCTTTTGTGGCCAACATATGTACCACAATAAGTGCATTCTTACCTGGAAAACTGTCTATGAACAAAACAGTTAGTGTAATCAGTGACAGACATTCTTTCAGTCTCTGTCTGTGTATAATTATGCGAGTCCAGACCTGCTGTTTTATTAGCTGGAAGAATGAAGAGGAAATAAAATGGTGGGGACTCCCCCATCAATCAAGAGCAGAACTGTTGATGAGGTGGTGGGTGGCAGCTGCTCTAGTCTGTGACAGAATGAGTCTATGAACAGGAGTGGAGCTGTCCATGGTACTGTCCCCAAAGACATTGGGAGTGTTGAGTAGAGGTCTGGGTTTAACTTGGAAGCAGTCCATTCTGCACCTGTGCTGTTCACCCCTGTGTCACACACCTGTTTTAAGAATTTCATTATCCTTTTTACTTAAGCTTGGTAAGATATGTCACCTGCATTATTAATGTTGGCAAAACCCTCAAAAGGCTCCATTTAAAGGTGTTTCATTTCTGTCTTCTGATTCCCTGCAGGCTCATTTTATTTTCCTCACAAGTAACACAACGTGTTTTTCTGAAAGTAAGATTTGTGAAAGTCAAATTTGTGCAGTTGTGAGCCTGTACGTTATCTGAACAGCATGCAGGCTGCCCAGGTATGACAGTTGCACAGGTGAGCCAGGTGAGATCTGCATGGAACACTTTGGAGCTGGAGTTCCATGAACAAACCATGGCGGTGTGACACTGTCCCTAGAATGAGTTGTATTCTCAAAAATGAGTTGTATTCTTTTTTATGTGCTGGAACTACACCACAGCCATGAGTAATTCTGTTTCTGCATTCCTTTATATGCAACTCTCTTTTGACCAATCAGAACTGAGACTTTTACTGACAAGCATGTTCCACCCTGTCCATCCCATAATAAGCACATTTCTGGAAAAGTAGCCATTGATGTAGCATTATGGTCAGGGACCTGGGCTTGTAAATCTGAAGTTGCAGGCTTAATTCCTAGGTTTGGCACTGCCATCGAATCCTTGAACAGGTTAATGTGATTAGCTTGGGTAAATATCCAGTTACACAAATGGATTATACTGTACCTTAAATGTGTAAGCTGTGCCCTGGATATGTGTCTTTGCTAAAGTGCCTGGAGTGTGAAAGGTAAATGTAAAAACAAAAAGGTTGAAACTCAATGATTCTGACAGCAAGTTTGGCTTTGGCTCAAGTGAGACACAGGTACATGTGCCTTCCTCAGCAAATCATGACAAATCAATACAAAGAAATTAATATGACAAGACATTCATGACATTTTGAGAAGAATTTTTTTTTTTTTTTTTTTTTTTCACAGAGAAATTTCATTATACTATCCCTTTGGCATTTTGGATGTTTAATAAGAGTATGCAGAATACAGAACACAGTAGAGGGAAAACTGTGAAATCACTTTATTTTAAACAGAAACTTTAATCATAAAAATTACAACAACAAATAGCAGCAGCTGGTAATTCTGGGATGCAATTTTATAATAATATATATATGTGAGCTGCCTGCAGTCTAGTGGGTAAGGCTGGGCCCTTGAGCCAGACCCTTAACCCCTCATTGCTCCCAGGGGGGTTTGGCCCTTGGTTAGCCTAATCAACTGTAAGTCACTCTGCATAAACGTGTCAGCTAAATGACTGTAATTTAATGTACCTTTCCTGCATGCCACTGCCCACACGGGGCAGTTGAGAATGAATCACACTGTGAAAAAGAAATTGTGGCTCTCATGCAAATGTGGCATGCCATGAAGCTGGTTTTTAAGATCAAGATTAAGATGAAATTTTCCTTAATGAGGATGAATGAAAGGAATAGCTCACTCAAAAAAGATCAGCAGTGTATTGGGTGATAGCATGCCATGTAAATGTGAGGTCATTTTGAATAACTGTAGTGTGAGGTAGACATGTGATAGAAAATGTAACTCAGGCTGGAATATCCATTCAAAAATTAATGTCCCCTGGAAAAAAAAAAAAAACTTCAAAAAAATTATTTTGGTTAAAAAAATGAAACACCATCAAAAACTCACACATGGCCCTTTAGCATAGCTGGAAGTAATAAGCTGACGTAGTTACTTTAATGGATATGTGTCCATATTCTGAGCCCTTACCCAACTGTGAGCACTGAAAAAAACTGAAGCATTAGAAGGCTTTAGGCCAGAGTCTTCGGACTAGACCGACCATTTTCAGCCTCAAAATTTAGTAGCGCACTGAGAGAGTGGAGTAATGTGTTTTGAACATTTACAAAGTGAAGTGCACTATCTGAGGCAAGGAGAAATGAGACAGCAAAAAAAAAAAAAAAAAAGGCCACTGTTGTGTTTTTTTTCTTGTTTTGATTACGGCCATTTTAAGCTTTATGGAGTTAATAACCCGGCATTAGTGTGGAAGTTCATTTAAAACCATGTTTTAAAGCCTCACTATTTCAGAATTTTAATATCACCAACAATTTCAAATGAACAAACTACAAATTGATAGAGTGTATGTGTATCTCCACACACACACACACACACACACACACACACACACACACACACACACACACACACACACACACACACACACACACACACACACACACATATATATAGAGAGAGAGAGAGAGAAGGAGGGAGTCTTGCTCAAAAGGACTGTCAGATTGAGCTCCGACAAAATTTTAGAAGTTTTTCAGCACAGACACAAGCTCTTATCTGACAGTACACATTCTCCTGGAGAATAACACGCCCAAGGCAGCAATATGTGCAGTGGTGATGGAAATTCAACCTGCTTCAACAGTCTCTATTCACATAAATCAGCTACATTTTCTAACAAATTTAAAATACTTTCTAGATGAGTCCATTTAATCTAAAGCTCATCCATTTGCAAATTCACAAATGTTGAGAGGAAAGGTCGTATTGGTGATGCATGGGGAGTTTTTCAGGCAGTTGACAAGACAGTCATCAGTGCAAATGAGAGGTTTTCAGGTATCCTGAAGACAACAGACAGCCTCACCTTTTGTGGAAACCATTTTGACAATTTTGATATTAATGTGTTTGTAATCCAGCATTGACATTCCATGGCCTAACATGCATACAATGTGCAGTAAAATAATTTATAATTATGCTACCTCAAGATGGCCATAACTTCAGAAAATGTGTAGCCATTCATATCCCCCAACAATTTGAATTTCAGACTCGTTTGATGTATGATCTTTTTTTTTACACCTTTACCACAAGATTTTCAATATAGTTTGACAAGTTCTTCCTGCTACAGAAATTGTTTTGTTCCAGATGAAGTCTGACCCTACATGACTGAGTGGAGAGCTGCTTCTGGCTTGCTCATCTGGCCCTCGGTGATGCCTTCAGATGAGTGAGACCGGCTGTTTTGCACAGATAGCAGAAAGAGGTGGGTCATCCCTTCATCCTCCCTTATAAAGCAGTGGAAAAAGAAAGCAGTGCACAAATGGGAAACAAACATATGGGGCCTCTGGATGGCTAACCCTGGTAGGGCACTGTTCCGCTGTGTGCATGGGCACCATGGTCTGATGTACAATCTAAACCATGTCAGGACAGACTGGGGGCACTCGCTCACAGTGAGGAGTAATAGGCCATAGCATTATCCAGGGAGAGTTTTGGTTGGTGGGGATATCCATGTCTGTTCACTCACCAGCGACCCCTGCTGGTCACTCACAATCGTCCTGCAAAGACTGGACATGAAGCATGTTTGTATGACCCAGATATGTGACTGTGGTGAGAGGGTAAGCTTTGGCTGACTTACATCAGAGAAGGGCTTACGCTTGTCTGTACTCTGCTGGATTGAGAACAAATGTTACAGTAGTGAGTACGCCTTGGGGATAGGGCTGGTGCATTGCAAGTTAGGAAGAGAAAGGGAAAAACATATGAAGCATAAAAAACTAATATTCGCTATTATTTGCCATCAGAGGTGTTAAGTCTGGTAACATAAGAACAATATGAATATATAATTAATGCACATTTATCACTGATTCCAAGAATGAGATGATAGTGATGTTCAATCTCTTACACATACATCTATATTGATGAAGATCCTTGTGAATTAATTGTTAATTGTCAGCGAAAAAGTGCATAAAAAATGTTCATAATGCATTTCTGTCAGTTGCCAGATTTATTTATTTATTTACTTTTTTTAAAAAAAGTTCTCATATGATTTGCTACTTGCTTGATGGAGCATAATTCATGTTACATAATTCAGTCACCAAGCACATTGTAAAGTAACGAGCATACTTTCTGAAAGTTGTCTCCTTTCTTCCCCATAGTTCGATTCAGTTCCTTATTGGAGCTTTATTTGCTCTGTCACCTGCACACAGGACATCTATACAAAAGCACTGAGCTCAAAGGCAGGCAGCTCAGCCCAGCCCAGCAGAGTCTGACTCAATATTAATCTGCCCTGATTACCGTCACATGCCTCATACTCATTAGGTTCCTCATCATTGCTCCGAAATGAATCGACGTATCCAAGTGGTTTAAGACGTTCAATGCCTGGTGATAAAACACACAGAAACCTCATCCTCTGCATTACTGAGCTATGCAACTAATACTGCTACAGTATATTACATTATACTGCTGGCTGCATGGTTTAGCACCTTTAAACATAAGTTGGGCACACCACGGATGACATAACAGAATTCATCAAAGAAATTACATTCCATTATTTAATGAATAATGAACAAAGGCAGAGAGCAGTGGACAGCTGAGAAAAGCACTGCACCACAAAAAAAGAAAATGTTCTCTTCTATGCATGAGTGACAGAGGCAGCCTGTAGCCCCTGTGAAAAATGCACTTTGCTATTGGGTTTTAATGATGTGATTAAGCGGCATTCGAAACGCTGGCGCAGAGAATGGCCGGAGCCTGCCGAATTCTCGGCGTAATGATCACCCATTGAGATGGCGACTGTGGACATCTCACACAGAGCGAAGCAAGCTGGTCCACCTCTTACTGGATTGAGCTCGCTGAAACAAACAAGGAAGTGTGTTGCCAGCTTTGACAACAGTGAGAACTCAATGGTCCTTGCATTCACAACTACAGACAAAACAGTACATTTGAAAATCAATTTCAGTCCTGGAACAGAGATGTGATATGCACTAAAGACATTTGTATATCTCAAAAATGAATAGCTTTGAAATAAAATAATGTGCTGGGAAATACTTTGAGTTTCAAGAATTCATTTCCACTAAAACAGTCCATGTTTATACATGTGATAAATTATGTAGTCAAAATGTAGTATCACTAAATAACCATCTTTTGTGTCACACACTTAAAACGTAAAACACTTTCTATCTTTCTTAGAAAATGTGGGAAAACATGCTATTTGCAAAAATAAAAATAACCCTTGCACTTACTTATTACTTCAGGTCAAGATTCCAAACCATTTTTTAAGAGAACCTTTGACATTTGCTATGTTAAATGCGGAAAATTTGTAAACCACCAAGATTATGCATATTAAAATATCAATGGAGGTCAAACCAATTAGTTTGTTCTGCGTTTGGAGAGACCCCCAGACTTGTCATGCAGAAACATACAGCAGACTGTGGTATTTGCCTTATTCTGGCCTGGCCACTCTGCTGGTGCTCAAAGACACCGTGGTATCTTAATTGTCTTACACTTACTCGTTTGTGCTTCCTGTTCTGTCATCATAGGAGCATAGTAAGAAAGGGATTTGTGGTATTGCCTTTGTACCTGCTCAGATAAACATAATGGCTCAACTTGAACCACATATATGTGTAATTAAAGGTCAGGTGGAAAGGATAATGGCTGGATTTATGCATATTTTGAAAGAGAAAGGGAATATTTGCAAAGGGTAGTGATAATTTACATCAAGGATGCTGGACATGTTAATACTGTTTTACATGTATTGCAGTGTGTATTAATAGTAATTATGAAAATGACCAGAACGTAACCTTAGAGTAGTAGAACTGCTCCATCTAATGAATGTTTTAATTTCTTTGAGAAAACCAGTAAGGGAAATAAGTTCCATTCTTCTTCTATCTCAATTACAAGTCCCCATGTCATTCAGAAATTAACAGGCTTGGCTTGATTCTACAAGAGAAACATTAAACATGACAGTTGTTCGATGTGTGGCAATCATTACAGCTAACACTCAAAGTATTGGCACAGGCAATCCAGCTATTCAACAGCATGGGCCACTGGTATGATAGGCATGCAGTAGAGTGAAAGATTTCAACAAAAGGTATGAGTCCATAATTTTGAGGAAAAACATTATACTCTTCCTTTCACGTACGCTAAGTGCCCAATGTACTGTAACCGCCTGTGCTATGATCAGGATTTTGGCTCACAAGTGTCATTTATGTGCCTTTAGTGTCTCTTTGCCAGCCAAATTCTCATCTAGAAAAAAAAGTCTGATGTTGCTAAGGTAACATATAATTATATCATTAAACGAGCCTTTTTATCCAGGATTACATTTCTTGCTTGCATGATGAGATTTTTATGTACTTCCAGCCTAAGAGATCAGACTCCACTCTGACTGTGATCTCTCAAGTTCCAAATATGTCACAGCTACAGCTAAGGTGAGGTTAGCACTCCGTAAGTAGACACAGCGCATCATAATCATTCAGCTCTTTGGCCTCACATGGTCTCACGAGGCCTACATAAATATGCATTTCATAGCACACTAAAATTAAGAATGATACTGCAGGAAGAAGAGAAACAAAATAATTTTTAGGAGGGAGTGGCAGTCATTAAAACTGGATTCTTTAGCAGGTGAAAGCTGCTCTGTGTCACCCAGACACCTACTATACATAGACATGAAATAGTACAACATTACAGTCTCTGTTAAACACACAGGTACTGCTTCTTCTGACAATATGCCAGCACAGGTTTTACTAACCATTTAATGTACATTGCATGATCTAGCATTTATTTACAGCTTTTTAACAGGGTGTGGACCACAAAATAATTTTGTGAAAATTTACAAGGTAAATTTTATTGTTTAATGATTATGTATACATTATCTGGTTGCATGAGGAATGCGTAAGTAGGTACACTTGTGCTCTGAAGGTGGTAGAAAGAATGGTAGGGTCAACATATCAATTCTCTTTCTGTTTCCAATGATAATAATAATGAGGAGTGATAGATACTGTACGTAGATACACAGTTTGCCAAGTTTTGTAATTGGCTTGTTTGATTTTTTCATAAGAAATAGTCCCAAGAAATGTCCCTGTTATTGATCATGACAGTAATTTGGGACTTGAAAGTGGTAGATTTTTGATTTACCGGAGCTTTAAATAGAAATGGCAGCATTATAATACTGCTTCCAGGTTTTGGTCATGTTTGGCACAACAGTGCCTCTGTGACACTGAGCTGCATCTCTCAGAAGGTGCACTGTAATTCCCTTTTAATACTTGTGTTGACAGACAGTGGAGAGCAGCGGGTGCTTTGTCCTTCCTCCTGAACTTCAGTTATTAACTCAATTTAGTGACATTCAGAAACAGTGATATTTCTGAACTCTCTCTTCTGGTACACGCGTCTCGGCACATGCCAAAGTGCGCAGGCTCAAAGTCACCGCATGCTACTGCCACTATCACACAGGTACCTTTGCTGAAAGCACATAGCATAACGAACATAACACTGAAAAAGACAGCACACACGCAAAGCCTTTTATCTGAGAGGATTATGGCAGAATTGCTGAATATGGAGCTGTAGCTGTTTTTAATCCCTCATCTGTTGCTGTGTGTTAGAGGGATTATCCTAACTTACTCTGACCTGCAAGGTTAGATTAATGGCAAGGTTGGGCAGTGCAGGACGCTGAAGCAGCATGCAAAGGGCCAAGCCCTCAGTGAGCCCTCCACAGAGCTTCATAAGATGTCATCATTGCGCATCTCAATGACTGAGCATCCTTTACTATCATAGCCATCCATTAATTTACCACAAAGTCCATTCAAAGTCTCTGTTATGAAGCTATAAGAGTTATAATGACTATAGACTATAGCTATAAAGAATGTGTGAACTCTGTTATTAATTTTTGCTTCAATAGCAACTTAAAGGAGTGTGTATTTACAATAATGCCTGCACGACAAATTTTTTTTTATAAATTGTATCTTGCACAAAGTCATGTCCTTTCATGTACAATAACAAATACCAAGTCATTCTTGTCTACTGTCCGATGTATTAAAATCATGTAGCGGAAAAACAAGAAGATATAGTTTTCAGTTTATACAATCTTTTGTGACATTTTTTTTTTTTTATCCTGGAGTAAGTTATTATGGTCTGTCAGTCTGGGGAAGGGTCAGTGAATGGCAGATCAAGAGCACTGTGATCCTCCAGCAGTCACAGCTTGTAAACGCTCAGAATGCCGAAGTGTTTGTCAGGCGCAATAAGTCACTGCTGACATTAACAGCCAGGCCTGCTGACCATGCAGCGTATCAGACACATGCCTTTTCTCCCTTCTGAGGGAAGCGCGTGTGGCAGCACACCAGGCAATGGAGTTTTAACCAGGGGGTCACAAGTTCAAATCCAAGACGAGGCAGTGCTTTTGTGCCTTACCATGATTGGCCCCATGGTTTTATTATTAAATATAAACAATAAAACCATGCTGTATAATGTCTTTTTGTCTGTGTCTGCCAGATGAAAACTGCTCACATTACCGAGAATGGCATTATTGATTATTTAAAAAAACTCGACTCACGGCAGTAGCAGTGATCCACCTAAGAGCTGATCCTGTGACTTTTGTTACTTACTTACCTTTAACTTGTATTATGTTGATCCCGATATAAGCATTTCCCACATAAGAACAAAAGTAAAGTTGGATATGAAACGAGAAGTGGGGTAGGCAACTGTAAACTCTTTGGCCTGTATTCAGACCTGTGCTTAAGTGCATTATCTTGCAGTGTTCATGGTTCACATTTTCTCCAAAAATAACACTGCAGTAATTTTCTGATGATGAACACAAATTAAGGACTCAATCTCATGTGTGTATGTTGATGCCACTGTCTACGTTACACATATTTTGCCCTCCCCTTCCCCTCTGCTTACGCCTCCTGTGTTCTACAGTAACTGTCTAAATGAGACCCCATGTGAAAATTAACTCAAAAAATCTATTGAATGCTCAAAATATAACATTTGTGATGATTGAATAATAAACACATATTGAGAAAATCAATACCTTGTTTCAGTCTCCGAAAAAAAAAAAAAAAAAAAAAAAAAAATTCACTGTTTCCTAGTCAGTAATATGGCATTGAGGCACAACAATTGGTTTGATCATCTGATCCATTTTGAATTTAATGTGTGCATTTTATGCTGTTACATTTAGATACATAAATTCTGAATAGCAAAGGCAGCAAGGCACTGCCTAAGACTCCTGTCTTTAATACTTAGGTCCAGTCACCTCACCACAGCTCAGCACTCCCAAATGCAAGGCTTACATAAGCACACTACAATAAGAGTCATGTTTATGGGGGATGATTCGAGACATGGCAAATCCATGTTCAATGAGTCACAGTCATGGCAGAATTAAGGGGCTTAGCCACCAGGGGACATTTTATTAAAGGATTTGACATCACCGGTGGATTCTCGAGCATCATACTATGCATCAGATCACAGAGTGAATTGAACACCACTGTACACCAACATGACTGTTACACAAAATACATACTGATTTCCAAGGGAACTGGATTTAGTCATACAAGAGCCTCAATATGTATGACTGAATCCAGTGATATGTTTCACTGTAACCTGGCTTAAATGGGAAAACAGCAAAGACTAAACGTGTGTCTTAAAGCCACTTTGGGATAAGGCTGAAACGTCAACAGCTGAATTTCTCTGTCTTTCTCTCTATCTGTCTCACTCTTTCTCTCTCTCTGTCTTGCCCTCTCTCTCTCTCTCTCTCTTTTGCTCTTTTACTCTCCAATAAATATCTGCTGTGCGCTCAGAAGCTGAGCAGTGATTAAATGTAGGTGTATTTATGGTTTGGCACGAGCAGCGTATGAGTGCACATTCATTCACATTAAAACACAATTTCAGTCTGGAAAGTGACCATCCACAATCAGATCAGTAACACAGATGTATCCTGGAGTGAAAAAATAAAGCTATAAAGTCTTGCCTTTGGACACTATCCTGGCCTCATTTCTACGAACGCAAGCAGGACAATTTGGATTTTGTGCCAACCGCTAAAGTCCCTTTATTCAATTGTGAATAATGCATTTTGCCAAAAAAGGCCCCGAGGCCATCTGTGATATTTTAACATTAACATTTGTCTTCCTCAGCCCCAGCACACACACACACACACACACACACACACACACACACACACACACACACACACACACACACACACACACACACACACACACACACACACACACACACACACACACACACACACACACACACACACACACACACACATCACCTATGTCAATTTAAAAACTTCTTCTCTTTCAAAAAATAAAAACCCTGATTACTAGAACTCACTGCTCCTCCAGCATCCTCCAGACGTCCAAATGAACTTAATGCCAAGAATATACCATTTATCCATTGATCTCGGGAAATGTCTCTCACTGTCTTTGGTTGGCATCCAAACACAAGCATGCTGTAACTATAGCAGCTCATGGACCATGCTATCCCTGCTCAAATCAACACTTTTGTCAGGAAAACTGACAATGTCAAAGAAGAAGTTTAAAATGCATGGATAAAATAGCTATTGCATGCAAACAACACTGAGGTACAACAGATGGGGAGATCTAGATGTCTAAGATGTCCCTGCCATTCACAGTTCCATTGTGAAGGATGCAATGAAAGAGCCCTCTCCTGCAGATTCTGCTTCCTGATGTTACTTGAGCAAATACTCATAACATGGTGGAAAGAAATGGTCATTATACCAGAGAGTAGTGATATAGAAGGACTGTGTAACTAGGTGGAAAAGTGGGTCTGCTTCTTTTGTTGAGTGTCTTTTGGAGAGATGGGTGCATAAAATCTATGATATATAGATTGTATGGCCATGTATAGAATGTAAGCCATGTCTTGCGTTAAATATTTGCGATAAACATTTATGTAGACAGTACTCTGACTGACATGTTCGTTTTCAGGATCATTTTATATGACACCCAAAGAAAGACATCTGAAGTTTGGTACAGAAATATGTTACTGCTGGTCCATTGTGATGTTTTCCATTCAAGGGCTACAATATGTTCAGAACGTGAGGATTAGTCTACAGCAATACTATTCTCTAATTATTTTAACTTACATCAGACAAATGAACTGGAACAAGTACCATACAAAGACATCTTTTCAACATATTATAATTGTAAAGGGACTGCTATCAAATTTCAACAAGTATCTACTTAACCTTTTTGGCCTAGTGATAAAATATCCATGGCCAGCTATATTCATTGTACTTATCTGTCATTTTCAAACAATTTTGGAGATTCAAAACTAAATCCATATTACTTTGCCGTTATTAATTCTTCCTCTTGTAGCATAATGATTATTCTTGCATGCATTACACTTGATAGCTGGCACAGTCAAGGCCACAGAAATATCCAAATATCTTCAGAATATAAATTAGATGCACTTGTGCAATGTAGATGTACAGAGGAAGGTAACATTTCAATACCCTCTAGGATTGTATCAGCATGGTAATCTCTAAGAAATACTAATTAGCTGTCTGTCAGCTCATTAGTCAGTCATAGTGAGGACATATTTATTTTTGGCCCTGAAAATGTAATAAGAAAGTGGGTAAAAAAGGTAAAAAAAAAAACCCATCCTGGAACACCAAGAAGGGCTGCACTGAAGTAGTCTAAAATGATTTTAAACGTTAAAAACATATGCAGAGATGCATCTGAGCAGGGGCGATTTATGGTCTGTAAACAAAGAAGGTCTAGCTGAAAAACTGGCCCTGAGACATTTATATAAACCTTATTTAACAAAGGCACTAGACATTGAAAACTTTCATACACAGAGCTGACTCACCTGTGAAGCAGGATCGGAGCACTCCATGGAGAGGAAGGAATGCATTCATCCAAAATGCAATATCTTTATCATTACACACACACACACACGCACACGCACACGCACACGCACACGCACACACACACACACACACACACACACACACACACACACTACACACACACACACAGAGACACACACACACGCACGCACGCGAACGCGCACGCGCACGCGCACGCTCACACACACAGACACAGACACAGACACGCGCACACGCACACGCACACCTACACACACACACACACACACACACACACGCATGCGCATGCACGCACGCACGCACGCACACACACGCACACACGCACACACACACACACACACACACACACACACACACACACACACACACACACACACAAAATATCCACCTGCACGCATACACACAGACACACATACACACAAATATCCACCTGCACACATACACACAGACACACGCGTGCAAACACACAAACACACACACACATACACAAACATATCCACCTACACACATACACACAAATACATCCGTGCACACACACACACACACACACACACACACACACATGCAAATGGGTGCTAAAGTTACAGCATCTGACATGTTCCTAAGTGTTACCATAGCTAAGCATGACAGGCATAGTTGTCCTCAGGTACCTAAGTGATTGCTTACCTAACCCTTGGTGCGATACGCCTAAGACAAAGGTAATTATCAGTTATCCAACACCTTTACAATCACTGTGATATCACCACTACTGTTTAACAAAGGAATAACAGCAATGGAATTTGCACATTGTTTCTTCATCCTTCAAGAATATAGAGAGCATTGCTCCTTCCAGTTAAATTGTCAAGCTGTTAATTAAGATTTTTTGAATATGGATGGAAACATGTATTCCATACATATATAGTTCCTTATCTGATAATGGGCTGGCATTCATGTGGTACGAATTTATGCATGTTACTTATGTAGCTCCAGTGTGTTGAGAGATGAAGGAGGTGGACATCTAATCCAATTGAAGAGATTTAGTGTTGTGTGCAGGAGTGTTATCTTAGAATATTGGAACGCCTTAGGGAAACCATGTTTGCACCATAGAGTGTACCTGGTCAGCGGAACCGGCCTTGCATTCCTTGGCTGCAATAACACCAGTGTAGTGTAAAGATGACCGCATGTGCTACATCAGATCCATCACCAGGCTTAACAGTTGGTGACAGGCAATGTTGATTGATGACTTCCTTTGACTTCTTTCAAACATAAACAGGTCCAGAAGTAAAACAATAAAAGATGACTCATCACTACATATTTCTAATCATATTTTGTGGTTTTTGCATGTGTTCCATTAAATATGTAGGCATCCCTTTTTATGAACCTTTCTTTGTAACCACTTCTTTGGTGATGCAGTTTTCCTTGATTGGCATATGTGAAAATGAGTATAAACACTGCTCAGCTTGACGCATCATATCTTTTTACAGGATCTGTGAACCACTGTACTGCATAGTGGGAACTAATTATTTGACCTCTTTCAAAATCTGTTAGAACTTTGCACTGTTTTAGAAACTCACTTTCATGAAAGTGTTGATTTTAAAATGTATTTTATACAAGAAACATCAGTAATTCATCTTGAAATATATATGAAAGTCATGCATAAACTCTTTTGTAATTGCAATATACTTCAATACATAAATCCTTCTTCATGTCTGAGTTTATATCATTTTTGTCTTGCCCCTGTACACACTATAAATCCAGCCTAAAGTGATAGATTTAAGTCTAAAAAGTGAATGTGTCTCCTTGATTGTTGATGCAGGTGATATGTGTGGTAGGTTGGCTGATGCTGTACCCCTTGAATAATCGAGCATCCATTGATTTATGTGAAGGCAAAATGTAACATTTATGTGAAGTGTGCAAGTGTTGTGCTCTCATCAGTTTGATAATCTCTCAGTATTTTGTACAGCTGATAGAATCCTCTCAACATTCTGCTCAATCAGCTCCTTTCTGGAGAGTCCAAACAAGATTATTTCGCTCAAATTACTGTTTAATGGCCATTAACAACTCAAACTACACACTCACTGACACCCAAATCAGCCTCTTCACTTTTGGATATGTGCATGAAAATAAAGACTCAATTCACACTTGACTTTGGGGTGTATAAAAATCTGACTTTAGGTTAAGCACCTTTTTTACAGCAACAGCACGTATGGGCTGTGTTCTCACCTGCACATTCGCACTGTGTTTATGCAATTGTTCCTCACCTGAGTTGGAGATGGAGACGGATAAATGAATTGTGACAGTCTCTGTTGATGGGTAGTTTGGAAAGTGCCAGGGGAGTGAAGCAGATGATTCCTGACTCATGTAAACTTAAAAGGTGCAATGCCAGGAAGTTATGAATTATTATAAGCCATGTCTAATGTAAAAACACAACACAGAACCCCACTGAAGATAAAGCTTCAGGGTCAAATGTCAAATACTCGAGATTAATATTTTAAATAAAATTTCAATTTTTCAGATGCACACTTTTGCATTCATACTTTTCCAGTGGATGCTTTTAGTTGTCCATTCCGCATCCTTTCAATGTGTTTACACACTATTATATGCCTTTCTTACCACTTCAGCTGTGGCAGCCATACATATGCACCTCTTCCATCTCTCTGCATTTTAATAATGCACCTCTTCAAACTTCCATTTCTCAGCATAGTATTAATTGGTTATTTATAGCATGTTTCCTATAATTGAGGCTATGCTGCACAATGTGCTTGAAGCAGATCGCTATTGCAACTGTTTGTTTTTCAGCAGCATTGCAGGATAATGTGATTTGCAGATTTCAAGAGTTAAATGGATTACAGTCCTGCATCTCAATATTGTTAGGATACTGACAAATTAAAGAATAATATACATCTCTACATCTATACAACTATAGTGGGCTAGGTGCTATCTAGGTCATAAAAAGGGTAGATGAATGAAATGAGCTGTGCTGACAGTGCACATTACGTGTATGTTTACAGGTTTGATTAAGGATAATTTGAAAATAGACCATTCCCATATGCAGGCTGTTGTTTGTGGTGTGTCACATATACTTGTGTAAGTATGACATTGTCAGTAAAATCTGCAAAGAGGGAAGGAAGGACAGTGTGTGGGTGTTTTTTTTTTTTTTTCCTGTTCTATTGTAATTATGATTCGATTCTGTCACCACAGGGGGCACCAGAGAGCAATGCTCACCTACTGCGTTGCTTCTTTAAAGGTATTGTCCTCCAGAAGAGCCAATCAGGTGCTGAGAGTGGCTCTGATTTTGTGACATATAATCACATCTTGTACTCCAAATCATGGGTCCTCAAGAGGACCATGGGGTACATACTTTATTTTTCACCGATTAATACCAAGGAATCAGGTGAGCTGAGTTAACTGTGCAATCAGCCACTTGGATCGATCCATTTTGTGATGGGTAACAGCTGGGGCCAGTGCACCCTGTGGCTGTACATGACCAGGGTTGAGTATCCCTGCTCTAGAGGCTTGTTTGACTTAGAAAGGACAGCTGCCTCTAGCACACAGAGCTATTACTTCTGCCTCTGAAGTTTGAAAATGCTCAAAAGGATCATTGAAAATTTTCAAAATAATAATACTGTTAATTACAAGTAAAAATCATGAGAGCAAAGTAGCAATAACTAATCATGGTGTGAGCAGATAGAAAGAGAGAAAAAATGATTTGCTCTAAAAACATGGATTGTGGAAGTGGAAGGCCCAACCTGTCTACTTCCAAGTGGCTCAACCTGTAAAGGTGCTAACTGGTGGTGGCTGCAATCTAAGCCTCTGCTATGCCATTTTCTAAGTAGGAATGAGAGAATAACTGGCCTTTTCCCATTTGGGGCTGGGTATACTTTATACACTTAAGGTTCTTCAGCTCATTTCACATGTCCACTGTAGTGCCCTCTGCATTGGTACAGGTAACATGATATAGCACACACTTTATGGAAAAAAGACGTTGCTGGATTATAGTAACAAAACAAAACATTGTCCTGCCTAACCTAAATTTATATTGAAAATGGTGCTGTACAAAAATACAAGGCTGGATATTAGCATGAGAGTGCAAGTGAATTTTGAACATACAAGTCAAATTTATGAATTCACTTTACATTATTTCTCATATGTGTAACATATGTTACTGCATATGATACCAGTGTGTCATAGCTGTCCTGACCATACCATTACTGAGTAAATGAAGGGATTTTTCCGAACACATTTCTAAGTACACACAGGGGTAGATCACACAAAGAGAAGACAAGATCAGACAAGTCATAGCTTCTGATTTATTAGTCTATATTGAGATGGCGTCAGTTTCTTGGTGGTGTGACCATGACATGGGTCGAGGATGAGACAAGAACTGAGAAAAACAATCAATAGAGCGTTGAGATTATTTATTATTTGTTTTTATAAGGACACTGGGTGGAGAGGAGAGAGGGAGAGCCTACCATACAGGAATTCAGAATCCAGTGTGGCTATCTGGAAGTGCTTCCAAAGGGAACTCATAGCAACCATGAGAGCCATGGGTGCTGTCCCCAAACCATAGATGCCTTTTTACACTCATAATGCAAAAGAAGTTTAAAGAAATAGCACATTTAACTGAGACAGCCGTGGCATTTAGGGCAATTTAGGGGCCTGCAATGCACCAGTGAGTACTTAAAATAAAGGATCTGTTGTGACAGCGAGCCCAAGGCGCACTCAGGACTTACCTGTTTCATTTCAGCCAAAGGATTCTTATCACCTTTTTTTCCCATTTCCACCAGTTTTGAAATGACCAATTATATGTTGTAAACTCATCATTACAACCTTGTCTGTAAGTACAGGACCGCACACGCTCTCCTCCAAAACCCATTATGTCAGCAGGTTCTTGATTTCACATTATGAGCAGGCAGACTGTGGGCACCCCACTGACCAGACGGGAATGTGGGTGCATAATGAGATGGTCATCCTGTCGACGGACTAGTCAGCACACACCCCACTCCACACTGGGTGATGCTGCCACTGTCTGCACAGGCAGAGTCCCCTGTGGGGAACCTATGACATGGTCTGCCTTCCCTACTAGCCTGTGTGAATACAGTGGAGCAGTATTTTAACAGGATAAGCCACCCAGCGTAAAAACAGATCTATGTGAATAAGAACCTCTTCGGCGGTGTTCAAAGTTCTGCATTGCCTACTCAAGAATGCAAATGACCGAAAGAATGAAAATGACAAAATGCAACCAAGAAAACAGAGCTAAGTCATCTACTGTTTCAGCGCTAAGGATAGATACACAGCTTTTCTTCCGTGTAATGTTTTGTTATTGCTTAGAGGTGTAATCATTTCAAGATGATGGATCCCCTCAAAGATGCCAAGCACAGAAAAATGAAGAACCAGGTGCAATTCTGCCAACTTAAATTCAATGACTCAACGATGCAATTTTCTTTGTAATGGGAGATGGGAAGTACACGGGAAATTGAGTATATGTGAGATGATTGAGTAGGCATGCGTCTCGGAATGATACACAGCAAATGCAAATCTCCTCAAATTCCCTATGAAAAATTCCCTCTAAAAATAAGGACAGTAATTCTGTAGCATAATCTCCAGCACAGTGAGAAAAGTAACATAAAAAAACAAAAACAGTAAATTCAATTATATAAAAAAATTATACGCCAAAAATAATATATATGAGCAAGAAACTTTCAATTTACATCAAATCCTTTATCTGCTGTTATCAAGGTATTTATGTGTGGGGTGAGATAAACATTCTGAGCTGTTTTTGGAAGGATCTGACAATTGGGGAACAACAAATTAATTTTGTTCTTCTCTTTCATCTCTTCACATCATATTGAAATGTCCAACGGGGCGGCTCCTCTCCTATTCAAAAGAAAACCGTCGTTTGCACGCAGACTGGAGCTTGTTTTCCCCGTTATCAGTTTCCTGTAGCCAGCAAACACAGCTGGGATGTGAGAGGGGCTCTTTCAGAGACATGTACAGTCTTTGAAGCACGCAAGACTGCTTATCTTTTTCTTTCTTTTATCCATGCTAGTCATCTCTAACATTGCTCAAAGGATCCCTGAATTAACATTTAAAACAGCAGATTCTGTCCTGATTAGTGTGGAAAGGGAAGAAACGACATAATTCCCTCAAATATATTCAAAAGAAAGAAGAAATAAATTCAATCTTGTGTCATCATAACTTACCATTGCATCAAGGTTCACTCAAAGAGGAGATGCTTACGTCTTCCTTGGCTTGAAAGGGGTGCTGGGAAATCTCAGAACAGACAGTAAGAACCTGTGTTTTGTGTCACATTATAAAATGTTAATGCTCTCAGGTGTAGTTCACAAGAAATAGAAACTTCGCAAGGGATTTATGAGAGTACAGGTGGGGAAAATGATTTGCAGGCTACAAAAGTTGATGTTATATCCCTGTAGACAGATAAACCAGTTTCCTTTAGAGCGAGTGTTTTCTTTGATGACTCAATAACCCCTTATTTTAGGAGTAGTTCAATATCAGAAAATTAAACATTTAATCATGGCACATGCAAAATGTTCATAACTCTTCATCTTTAATCTTTAAAGCAATCATTAATTTTGAAGTTGTAAAATCATACTGAATGAAGGTTGCCGTAATTTTGTTAAATAAGATGGAGAATAAAAAAGCACCGTGACTGAGCTTTCAGCTCTTAAGAGTGGTTTCAGTGTCTTTCTATTGCCTTTGCCAGTCAAATTCTCATTAAGAAAAAAAAAAAAAAACAAGTGATGCTGCTTACATAACATACAGTTATGTCATTCAGCAATCCTGCAGATATATCCCAGATTCAGTTTCTTGCTCACGTCATCCTATTATTCATTCATTTCCATCGTCACTGTTCCTGTGTTTGCTCAACCGCTCGATGACATGACATGACTATGACTGTGCCAATGTCGACGCACCCCTAGTTTAAAAAGTAAGTTTAAGACTGTCAGATTGTCATTGACTAGGTATAATTTGGGTTGTGTCATACCTCTGTCTTAAAATACTACCTCCTCCACTTACACCTGCAGCAAGATGATGTACCTGTTCTGGTGTAGGTCTGTTTCTGCAGGAAACAAGGTCTATCGACATCTTTCCCTTGGACAGAGTCCAGTGGTAGATATTTTAATCCAGGCTCATGTAAAGGGTTTGAGCGGGTTGGAGAGTGTCAGTTCTGGTACTTTGGGCAAAATCTGAACACCAAAACTTCAGCTGGATGGCCACCCACCTTTAGCCAAACAGCCTTTTTTACAATCCAGTCTGAGAGGTAACCCATCACTGATGCTAATATGTTCACTGGTGCATCACTGCACCATCTAACATAGCAGGAAACATGGTTTGATACCAGGTATGGAACTGACAAATGTTAAAAGGCAAAGCAAACCGTTTAAATAGCTTTCTCATAATTGATAAAACAGCTCACAACTGAAGTCTTTTCATCTTGCAGTCAGTATTAATGCATGGAAAAAAGCACCACTTTGTTGTTCGAAGTGTTTTCCTGCTCCAATTGTGTCTTTAATTGCAACCTGTGAATGTGAACCAATGATTTGAAAGAGGTGAGTAGCACCCATGAAAGCTTTTAATGTCCAAGAAACAAACTCTTAAACCCTTGTCTTGTGATGAATACCCCTGGAGCGTGAGCGATTTCCGTGCTTGATAATGTCTGTTTAGCTGAGTAATGATGAAGACGGAGTTAAGATTCAGTCTGAGCATAAAAGACTGTCAGATTGAATCTGTGTGTGATAACATTGCACAGTTTCAGTCTTTCACTGATCCTGAACTACAGTGGTGCTGAAGTAGCTCTTTATAACTTTAAATTCCTCCTGTGTAATGCCTCTCACCCTGTCCCTGGCATACACTCCTGCAGCCTCAGCCAACATGCACTGCAATGAGTTGCTAGCTGATGTTGAGTGTGAGGCATATGTGAAATATGGAAGGTGTTGGAGCACTAGGGTTCTCTGTGTTTATTGTGTTCCAGTTGGTTGCTAAATAAATACAGCAGCCCACAAAAATAAGAAACAATGACTTTTTACTACTTAGAGACCACCTAGAGTTAAATTAGTTTGTGCCAACAGGGACAAAACTCTACTGGGTCCCAGTTATATCATGTCATCCCACAGGTCTCTATTTTACAGCTCCAAATTGCTCAAAGTTCGTACTAACTAATAGTTTGTGGTTTGTAATCAAAACCGCAACCATTACAATAACTAATCCTGACAGATAACTGTCTATTATGTTTTACAAAACTTCAGATGCTGACAAAAATGCAATTATAATTATATTTTACAAAGTGATCCCAAAACCAGCTTGCTCTTTAGAGAAAAGCTACTTGTTGCACAAATGTACTAAGCAATATGTCCAATGCAATATCCATCTTTTCAACAACAAACAACACATTAGAACTAAAAAAAGGAAAATTGGTGCAAGTGTTGATTGAGCGACCGTTAATGTGAGACAAACAGTAATTGAAGTACAGCCATGTTGAGGGGTAGTGGAGAGACTGCAAATGAGATTTCAACATTTTAATATGTGAGGAAAACAGTCTCAGCTTGTCATGCCTTGGCAACAATAAGAAATTCAATATTTTGATATGGAATATATCAGATTTGTTTACTCAACCAATATTGCAAAATAAAAGAACATCAAAATTAATTCAAGTAAGCCTCTGTCTTTTTTTTTTTTTTTTTGAAAGTGTTACATTTTATTATGGATCTACATCAGTTAGTCACCACACTGATACCCTGAACAGAGACCATTTGCTATTCTAAATTTGGCCCTTATTATCACTGATGTTAATTCAAAATGACAGGAATATAGCACTTAAATATGTTCTACTGTGCTGGTTGGGTATATTTCATCATTGCGAGGGCTGTAATGCTGTCACTATTTCAGATGAATGATTTCAGGTTTATGCGCCCACAAATTACTGAGCGGATTAAACACTGGCTGCAGGTCCTGAAAGGCACCTCTGCATCAGATGGCCAGGTTGATGATTTGAGGCAAATGTGAAATAGATGACAGCCATATGCATGGCCTTGTATGGCCATGTCAAGTGTTTTTGAGCCTCTGGTTAGGACAATATTCAATCCCTATACTGTCTAGGATCTTTGGCAATGTTATTAGTGTAGTGTGTATAGTTTTTCTTTACAGTTTGTGACAAAACATTTTAAAGAAGAAAAAAAAACAATAATTGATAAAGAAAACAATTTTTGAATTACATGTGAATCACATGTACTGTAATATCAGGTACACTTTTTTGATTCATCCTCACTCTGATGGTGACTCAAATATGTGAACACTAGACTGGAAGGAGAAAATACTGACTTTATCAAAGGGTGAAGTCATAACTGGTTCTCTTAAGGAAGCTGAGATCTTTTTCTTGTGAGAAGGAAACTTAATGTGGCTTACCATGGCATTTTAGACCATGTTTAATTCAATACAGCTGTCTGGTAGGACACTGACATTACTTACAAGATTGAAACGGATGATAGGATGTGAGGAGAAAAAGAAGAAAAAACATCGGGAAAAAGAAAATATCCACCATATTGTGATTGAAGGGTCTTTTTTCTCTCTCCTTAGCATATGAGTGTCCTCACTGGGGATCAGTAGAATATATCAATTATTTAATCAATCACCCCTGCTGATGTTAACAAAGTGTTTGTGAAGTGCAATTGAGACATATTTTCTCTTTCAAATGGAACAGAATAAGGTATTTAACTAAATTAATTTTGACAAAATATTTGTGACTGGATTAAGAATGTGTGGAAGAAAGATTTTTTTAATTATTATGATTTTTTTATCTTTGCCAAAGGCTTTGATGTGCTCAAATAGGCTGAAGTAGTTTCATAAATAGAATATCATCATGGATGGTGAGAGATTAAACCACCAGCTTCAAAATTTCAGGATGAAATGGTCAGTGGAAATAATTAATGGAATTCAAGAGAACAATTGCACTTAACAATTTAACTAGAAACAAAAGGAGAAACGTATCATTTGCATTGAAGCATGGGAGCTACTGTGCTGTGTTTTTCAGGACCAAGGCTAGCTCCAGAGAAGAAAACAACCAGAGATCAGAAAGGGATCGCTGCCAGCTGCTGGACTCTGGGAAACGCTGAATAAAATCCCATTGTCACACAGCAATTCCCCACCACAGAATCAGAGGAGGATACTGACTAAGCTCAGAGGAAGTGTGATCCACATGCTTTTGGCCCAAACAAATTCTGCTTCCTCTCTCTCTCTCTCTCTGCTGAAGACAGTGACTCAGGACTCAGTGGAGGCCTGTGGGACCTGTTGATGAGGCAGAATATGCCCCACTTCTACAGCCAGTGCAGTGAACGTGATACCTATGAGGCAGACATCGCTTCCTCCAGATGCTCTAATATTTCAAAAGGATAACACCTGCATACACACTGCTGAATGGACTCAAGAATGTTTTCATGAACGCCAAGGTGAAGTCAAACACCTCCCATGGCCTGCCTTTTTGGGAAGCTCTAGAACACAGGTTCTTCTGGAACACAGATTACAGAGTAGATTTCCACCTGCTTTGCATTGTAGGTTTACCTTCTTAAAGAATGCTCCACAAGATAGGCCCAGCTCTGTGTTAGTTAATAAATATTCATGTTGTTTGGTTTTTACATTTTTTATACATCTGTGCATTTGAATTCTAAAAATGATGAAAGTTATATGTTAAGATCTTCTCACAGGGATGTCCAAGGAAATTAGACACAGTCTGTACCAGTGGGGAAATAGGAAAACCAACAAGTAGAGCTTGACGACAGAATCACATGTAATTATCTCACTTCAGAGACCCACAAATGATTTGTACCCTTCCCTGCTCTGCACTCCGCCGGAGAAAAAAGAATGTCATAGTTCGCCATGCTATCAGGAGCTACTTTAATGCTTACGCATGAGCTCACTCCATGCTAGGGATCTTGTATTCAGTGGCAACGGTGGGTCTTGAGTTAGTTAAAGGAATGTGCTATACTGCTGAAAAAAATGATGTAAACACCACCACCATTCATTTCCAATTGTTGTCTCTGAACTCCAGTCTTTAAGGACCGTTTGACTCAATATTCTTTTAAACACAGCAGGCCATGGCAGAAACGATACAAACTGGCCGATGGCGAAAGCCATGGGGCAGCTGCCCAACATTTAACTCTCTCAGTTCAGCGCTGACAGTATGAAGGCCTAGCTGTGGTCTAATTTAGCCTTGAGAGCTGTGGGAAGAATATTTGAAAGAAAACAGACTTCAAAAGCTGCCAAATGTTTCTGGCTATTTCTGGACAATATAAAATATAGCATGGAAAAAAAATGTAAAAAAAAAAATAATTAATCCAGACAGTAAAATGATATAAATATGTGACCTTTTCACTGACTCAAGAACAGATCCATCTCTCAACGGGATAAGATTGATGCCTCACATAGAGAAGTCATATATTTAGAGACAGATATATGAAACTGGCACAGATAGTTTTAAAGATTTTGAGTCAGTGTAAGAATATGATTTTCTGCTATTTCTGGATTTGTAATAACTGGCTTTTGGAATGTCCGGGTGGCTCATTCAATGGAGGCACTGTTCCAATATGTGCATTGATCACACCCCTGAACAGGGGCAGATGTATGGCCAAAGCAACACCCACTGATTGGAGGGATATCTGTCGACTGGAATGCCAGGCTTGCATCACGTGGCAGCGCCACCCTCTGGTTAAATTAACACCCACAGTCTGCCTCAACCTGCTAACACGTGAAATTTGTCTGTGCAAGCTGGGCACTGAAAGGAAGATGTTGCCTGATCTCATTTACAAAGGCCATTGCATAATATGTGTGCAGTGAGAGAGCTGCAGCAGTGAGCATGAGCAAACATTAGCATGGGCATTGATAAAGATTGGAAATATGGGCACAATCAAAATAAAACAGACAAAAAATTATTTGCATTAGTTTGAAATTAGTTTAAATTAAAACTTGAGGGCTATGTCAAAGCACAGAAAAAAACATTTATTCAAATGCTAACAAATTCAACTTATGTTGTATAAAGAAAATTTCTTCCTGGATTTGACTGAGGAAGCTGAAAAAGTAAATAATATTCATTTTTAAACATGTGTCTAGCATCTCAAAAAGCACCTTTGGCATGTAATTTGATTTAATTTTATTTAGTTAACAATTGTGTTTTTTTTTATTATTGTTTTTCCTTGTTCTCCTCTCTTTGAACAGCAAGCAAGGGGAGATTGTTCAAAAGCTGTCCAATATGCAGACAATTTACTGTATTTCACATCAGGTTACAATGGTACAGATGGAGAATACATTAGAAGACAACTCACCTGTGAATTTACTCACAGTTCAAAGAGACAAAATAAATGAAATAAATAAGTAAATGAAAGTATATATCAGTAACTCCTGTCTTTTGAGTAATTCTGCCATTTTATCAAGAGCCATTCCCCATTCTGTTGTCTTGATGACGGTGAACCGCGAGTTTCTCAACAATAACAATATCAAAGAAACCGACTCGATATACCAAACTACAAGACATCAAAGGCTCCCATCCAAACGCCCAAAGTGTATTTTCAACTTTCTTTGCAGTAGTGAAATGTGATAGAAAGAGTTTTCTTTACTTTAAGTGTACATGCCCAAAAAGGGACAGACCTCAGAAACAAGGGAAACGTTTACCTTCAGATATTCTCTTCATTGTTAACTCGGCCTTTTGACAAAAATATTGCTGTTTTTTTTTTCAATTCACAGTTTCCCAAAAACTCCAAGACAGGCACAATTGCAACATTAAATCCCTCATGGAGCACGTGTGGCAAACATGTCTCCTTCATGAGGCTGTGCAAACGCCATGTGAAAAATCTCACACCAAATCTGATTTGTTGCTGAACTGAATATGTTACAGAAAAAAATCATGGTGCTGTGTAGTATCCCTTTCTGATGTAACTTCCAAACTCCTGGGCCTTATGTCATACTGCAGATGCAGTTAACACCAATAGAACTCACTCCCTTCCTTTAATTGCAGTCCATAATTTATTAGGATGAATTTAAAAAGAGGTAAACAGCAGGGAAGAACTCGGCTTAATTGAAAATGGGTTACCACACAAAAGAGCTGATGGGATAGAAAAAGAATGATCACACTGATTGTTTTTTTACTCCCTTATTGCTGTAATTCCTGAAAGGAGGGTAGTTCTGAGTTATTAAAAAATATTGTTTATACATTATAGCATATGTCCTGTAATTAATGATATGTGGTTGGTTCAGAAACTAGATGAAGTATGTGTGGTGTAAATGTGTTATTGGATTTTAATTCTTAAAGACCAGTACCTTTAATGAAACCTACTTTACCGAATGTTTAAAATAACTGGATGTGCATTTGTAGACTTATTTTAATGATTAGCTTCCAGCTGTCAGGAACAGCTAATATAAAACTTAATCCAACACTTTGAATATTGGTCATAAACGGCCTGATGCTCAGTATCGCCGTTTGTTTTAATTATGTTAGATAGGTTTTTCATTTGGTGGTAATTTTACACCCGCTGTTCACCTTGATTTTACTGACAATAGACTTTTTAATGATAATCTAATTAAAGAGAAGCTTTGCAAAAGCACATTAACAAACTTAATTCTAAGAGTTTCTCTGGGCTACAACAGCGCCACTCCAATTTTAACAAGTGGCACTGAGGAACAAACACCCCCAATGGTTTTGGCATTATTTTACTACACATATGAAAACACCAAAAATAAAATAACTAGAAGGTTGTCAGTTTGTGAGACAAGACTCCTTGACATAGACGTCTGGGGCAGAGGAAAAAAGAAAAAAGAAGAGAGTTCAGACCTGTGCTTAAGTTTAATTTGATCCATACAGGGACAGGTTTTGCTGAAATATAATTGTTTTTCATTGCAGAAAATTACATGAATACATGAGAGCAGATACATTTGTGTTGTTTAATTCCTATAAATACACACAAATTCTCAAACACATTTCTGGGGGTATGGCACTAATGCAGGGATTGTGTGTGTGTGTGTGTGTGTGTGTGTGTGTGTGTGTGTGTGTGTGAGAGAGAGAGAGAGAGAGAGAGAGAGAGAGAGAGAGAGAGAGAGTGTGTTTTTCCACATGTCGTTTGTGTCAAAAAACACACTTGGCCTGTGACAGCAACACAATGTTATTTTTGTGCCATTTTTATCCTGTTTAATTCCCAGGACACAAATAAGACCTGATTTGTGTGTATGATGCAGTGTTGAGCTTACCATTGTGGCCTTCCTTTGTACAGCTACATATAGTTAGGTGTCGGGTATGCCTGCCTTGGGTCCTAACAAAGGCTAATGTTACACAGGACATAATAGACCAAGGTGAGTCACCAGGTGCAGGTTATAGTCAAAATACATAACCATTATTATTAATGTGTCCTGTGCATGGGCTAGTCTCAGAATAGCCTGCCAGGCTGTCAGGCTGGGGCTGCATCTTTTTACAAATTCATTTCACCAAGATGCAGAGTAAGCCATCACAGACAGATTGTGTGTGAATAAGAATGTGGGGTTCCATCTGTAAAATCATGCTCCTTTTCTCAAAGACTATGCTCTGTTTTAGCTGTTCCCTCGATGACAAATATCATCTTCAAGTAAACACAATGACAGGCTACAGTCACTCAAGCTCGTGCTCAATCAAGCATGCATAATGCAGGACCCACTGTACTTTTGCCAGGCTGTCATGAAACAGGGTTATTATCTTTCAGGTTAAACAGGAGTTCAACATGAGACCGTTTTAGGAAGATGACGACATTTTTACTGATAACTGAGCTAACCACAGCTAACCGCTAAACACTGTGTGTTACATAACGTATATTACCCCTCTCTCCCTCAGTACAGTTTTAAGTGAACCAAAGTTTATAAATTATGACCTACTCCATAAATTATTATAAATACCATAGGTGATTTCTCTGGAAGTACATGGCTTCTGAAACACTGCATAGGTGGTCAATGAGAAAGTGAATTTCTCTTAAATTAAATTATGGGGTTAAATTAAAGTCATGAAATTCAGAGCGCAGATCATAAATCCAGCTGCCCTGAGGACAGCCAATTCCATTAATCTTAACTTATTAAAAACACTATTCCCTCTGTGTTTGATAACACATTTGCAAAGTAATAAAGGCCATGTCATCTGTGGCCAACCTTTCTTTGTTTTTGCATAAAACCACACATTAATACTCGGTGGTATATAAACCAATTACACTTATGAAGTCTTTTTAGGATTTGGCTGCAGTGGCTCCACTTAATTGGAATTACTAAGCATTTACAATGTAGGTATTCCAAGGAAATGAAATATGAATGTAATAATAAAAAAAAAACTTTACAGTGACCCTAATTTGCTCAAGGGAGCATGATAGATGTAAGCATTGTAATGTATATGCAATTTTGTGTGCACATACATGTTCACTAGCAGACATCTTGTATGCATTTTAACCCACAGTAAATTAATGAGGATTTTTTAAGTCATAAACCAAAATTTTCCATTAATGCTTTCACAGTGGTTATCACAGCTTTATTCTCGAAGTAAAAACTGTTGGTTTTTCATTTACTTCCTGTAAGAAATCCAACAGGGTACAGAAACGAGCAGGGCTATGAGTTTCACAACTCCCAAATAGATTTTTCCTTTGTCTTTATTTAAGACATAATCAATTTCCTCTTTTTTATTCATTTATATTTTTTTCTGCCTTTAAATTAAGTTTCTAAATTAAATTGTGCCTTCCTATATCAGTTTAAAAATGATCAAATTGCTCTCAACCTTTGTGCTCTGCACAAAATATTCAATCTTTAATTTGCTTCAACAATCATGTGCATTCAAATGCATTATATATTTATTTATTTTTCAATACACACAAATTGATTTTTTTAAAGAGTTCAGTTCTGAAAGTGGGTTTGTCCCACAACTCCTAGCACCTTGATTAGTACACTATCCACTGATTGTCATGTTTCCTCAATATCAGCATCTCAATGTGGGCAGAATTAATGAGGAGCAAATGAAGAGGAAACTCCAAATTGCCACTCCTGCCTATCAGAATCTCATAGCGCTCGAGTGGGGCTCTCTCTCGACCTCTTCGTGGAGACTCCTCCAGGTGTTTCTCATTAGCCAGAACAGGGACTCGGCTAACCACCGCTAATTACACCACTTCATTATTCAATCACACCAGTTTCATTTTTAGTCCATTTTTTTTCTTCTTCCACCTATGTTTTGAAACCGAGGTTCAACTGAAAGGCCTGGAAATGCTAAGTTCGGCAATCCCCCCACTGAGCGACGTTGACGATGTTTATGAATAAAATGGCTGCGGTTGATTGCACTCAGGTCATTATTCCTCATAATCTCATCAGCCTGTTTTCTTGCACGTCAGGTAATCTGCTTTCATTATGAGTTCATTAATTTGCGTACTACACTGTCCTATTTGGGGCGACTTTAGAAACTGGTGTGGATTTGTGTTGTTTTTAACAAATAGACTGGCTGCACACAGACAAAGAAAGGGGTTGTAAATATTTACAGCCATCATTCTTAGGGTTAACCCCTTTTTCTCAGTGTAAAACTGAATGTCCAGTAAGACTTGGGAGTAAGGATTAACATATGGACTACAAAAATTCAGAAAATAAAAAATAAAAACATTAATGGTCTTTCATGTTTGCCTTCCACTGACAGCTGGGAGGCACACATTGTTTAAATAAATACATAAATAAATGTATAGTGAGTTTTAGAGAGAGTTGTGGGAGGTTGTGAGAGCTCTGAGGGGTTGATGGGTGGATTCGTTTCCTCCTGCTTTTCTCTTTTAACTTTGCCAGAGCAGCAGCTCCAGCTCAAAGGGATCGATGTCCACTTTGATTGGCAGGCCATTGTGATTTGAGCAGACTTGCCCTTGAGAAAGACTCTCTGTGCTAACTGCATAAGCCCGAAAATGCCCGCCACACCGCTCAGATCTCCAGCCATCGCCACCGCCGCTGCCGCCGCTCCCCCACGGCGGCATCTATCGGCCTTAATCTCCAAGCCGCCTCGCCTGCCGCGTCCTTCGCCACCGCCCCCAAGGGGCACAGAGCACCGGGATAATAACTCATCCAGTCGAGTCTGACACGGCTCGCCCGAGCGATCCGACGAGAGTCCGGACATGGCGTTATTTTGCTGAGAGGACTGCACCTTCTGTGTGATGTTTCTTTGTGAATCAAGTCAAAGATTTGAAAATGTTTGTCTTATGAATAGCATGAAAGAGACATGTTGAAATAGAAAGGGACAATGCATAGTGTTTATATCAATGCAAGCATACATAAGATTATGGCGTATATAACATACATATACCAAAAGGTTGATTGAGATGTTCTGCATTTTTGGTCTATCATAATAGACCTGATATATTGATTGTTTTCACCAATGCACTGCCATCGAGTCCATGTTCCTCTTGGATTAAGCACTGAAAGGATTAGCTTGTTACCACATTCCATCCTAATAGCCTTATAATGGCTTTCAACAGCCCTTGACTTAGGACCAGATTCATCAAAGCCTTTAGCACATTTTCACACATCCAATTTCAGTGTCATGATTTACGATTGGAGCAAACAAACTACCTCAACCAATCGTATGCTCTCTTGGTCTCTTTGCACTAGAAAAACAGTTTTGCATGTATTAAGTAAATAGACTCCTTAAAGTCTCATCTACCCCTGTTTTGAGGGGGGTGAGGGTGAGGGGCTGTCAGATTAAACCATAAGTGATTTCATACACATTTTTGAATTCTTGAGTAAAACATTACAGGAGTTTTTTTGTGATTTAATCAGGTACCTGATGCGCCAAACTCATTAACACTGATGGGATTTAATTAAAATAATAATTGCTTCCCTGCGCATGTTGTTAGATAGGAATTGACAATTGACAGCTGATAAGCATTTACTGGGGCGCCAATAAACAATAAGACAACGACTTCTTTTTGTTTATTAAAATTCGCTAGATCAAGTGAACAATTACAAAAACTTAATTAAAATCCAAGGCAGCAACAAGTCTTTGCACTGATATGACTGCCTAATATCCAAGCACTACATTTAATTTAGCTGTCAGTTAATAGTAATTAAAGCAAGAAAAACTCCTCGATACAAAGCAGAATTCAAGCACCCAGTGATTATGAATACACATTGTAATAACAGGCTTATTGTGAGACACAGTAGATGTATAAGCTATTACATTTCTTCAGGCAATTGTGCATTGCAGGTAGCGGTCATTTAAAACAGCATCATTTAAAGTGTACACATCTCCACTTATTTCTGAATAGAGAGTGTTGCTTTATCCACAAGAGTTACATTGCCACTTGAAATCTTTCCTCGATGTCATTTTGAACAAAATGAGAGCACACCATGCTGGTTTCAAAGGAATGTTGTTTTGTCAGTTCATTACTTAATCTAATCCAGGATTATATATCCTGGATAATTAGAGGAAAATATCTATTCGGATGTAAAGATTAAAGTTGTGATTTGGTAGCAGACTGATTGGATAACCCAAAAAAAGTAATATTTTGAAATGAGTTTAACTAAAAATACAGCTAGCTAACTTTTTCAAGTAAATGCATTCCTGAGGACCAGAAATACCTGATAACAAATAAGATTTTTTTGTGGGAATAAATATAGTTATTATTTTTCAACAAATATCCAGGTAGCATTGTAAAAGTATTCCACAAAAGGGATACACTTCCCAATATGTATGACATGATGCCAATATCAAAACCATAGGATGATAACCGAAAAACTGAAACCTCTCTCTCTCTCTCTCTCTCTCTCTCTCTCTCTCTCTCTCTCTCTCACACACACACACACACACACTCACATGCACACACAGGCACGCACACACATGCAGTCAAACCTTATGAGAAATAATACTCAAGCAAAATTTCACAATCCAGACTGTGCATAAATAGTCTACCGGTTTTGTGATTAGCATGCCATATCTTTAAGTGGTGTGTAAAATACAGAAAACACAGTCTTCTAAAGATCAAAATAATTCAAATGTCTGCTTTCATCCATAGCCCAGTCAATCCCTTCAGGCTATGCACCCCATTCTGAGCTCTTCGACTCTCATATCACCTGTAAAAGTTTTGTACGCTATTCTAATTTTTGTAGGTGTTTTTTTTTTTTCTTCCTCCTCCTTTCTCTCCACACACACAAATGTTCTGTTGTTCCAGTGCCTGGATTATGCCTCCCTGCAATCGCTTCCAAGTTTGGCTCAATCTCGCTCATTTGAAATTCAAATGCCTGGCGCATCCCCCTTCAAACGCAGCATGGATGCAGAAACACTTAATCAGTCCTCTGCGACTGAGCGGAAATCAGAGATAACAGGCTTGGAATATGGGTCATCCTCAGTGGAGGGTGGAGAGCGCCACCAATCCACGCTAGTGACACTGACACCGACGCTACCTCAACCCCTGCTGCCGCCGTTAACTGTGGACCCTGTCCCCATCTCTGCTCCGACGGGTCTGGTCCCATCCGGGTTTCGTCCTGTCACCGCAGAAAGTAAAGCTGTGCCAAATGCAACAAGCCCGTGGGTTTTTCCTGCAGTGCCAGTTCCAAACCTTTGTGAGAAAGGCCGGTGAGATTGTATTTTGTATTAGCTCAGCTTCAGATCACCCGAATCAACTGATCAGCAAACCGTGGGCTTTGATCAAGACCTGTATTAGCTGAATCAATTGTTATTTAGAGCTAGGCCAGGACAAAATCCTACACCTATGATGGCCATTATTGGATAAGGGTGGAGAAGCCTGACCTGCAATACTCTTCCCATGCTTCAGTTTTAGCATTAAGGTGAACAATCTTACCTCAGGTGCCCTGGAGATATCAAACGCCCATCACTGCAAACGCCACTCCTCAGCCATTACCCACACCTGGTGTCAGTATAATTTTGAGTCTGTACCTTTTTTTTTTTCCTTGGCTGTCTCACTCCTTAAGCAGACATCATTCATCACTCTCGGAGAATGTGGGGCATTTTTGTTAAAACCTAGTCTGTTTTTAGATCAGGATCAATGTTGAGGTATGAACGCATTTGCATATAAGACAAACTACACCCTAGAGCTTATTGTTGTTTTGAATCTCTGCTTCTATTTTTTTAAACTTGTCTCCATTGCAATCTTCTAACTGAATCTCCCCAGTAGACACAAATCCTTTTATTCTATTTTTCATGAATATTTTTATGTGGTATATAAAACATCGGAAAGTAAAGTTAAGCAGTGTATTGACCTCCTCCCTAATTCTCCAGTCAACAAAGTCACTTCAAGCCAATCAGCAATGGGGGTCATGTTCCATATGTCAAGTAGTCCTGAAGAACTAATACAGCCATCATTAACAAGATCATCAGTTGAAGAGACAGAGAATCAGAGATAACCAGAGCCGATGTCTTAGATAGCAGAGCTAAATGAAACTGCAACGGTATAATTATCAGTAGAATCACACGGGATATAAATCAGATTAGTTCCAAGGAACAGTGTTTCTTCTCCTAAATAAAGATGTAAAGCAAGTCGCTGTTATCCGCGTTAAAAATTGAATTATAGAATGAAGGGGGATTTTAATTTTACCTACTTGTCTTGAACAAAAAAGGGATTTCCTGGAACTAAGATGAAGAAAATTCTAATTGAAGTATAAACATTGGTTCGGATTCTTCCCTGGGTAATCACTGTGATTCCACAGTCGGTGACGGCTAGAGGCCAGCACCTCAATTTCAGGGGGATTACCCCTTTCCCCTTGGTCCAGAGGAAACTGGAATGAGTTCAGCATCATTGTGGGACTATGGGGCACTGACAGACAGCCATACCAGCACAATATATCGTCCATCAGGGTTATTACATCTCAGAGATTGCCTTGGAGATCCTCCAGTGTAAACCACTGACAGTTTAAATGTCTCATGCTGATCAATTCACTGCACCCTTGCCTTTATCCCAAAGCTGGGTCTCTGGAGCCACTGTCAACCAACCAGGACAGCCGACGGGGACCTTAGCAAGCGGGGCAGCTCCCTCAGCAATTCAAGGGCATTTAGAAGGATGACATTTTTTAAAGTTGTTTTTATTTTTCAGTTCTTTATTTTTAAAAAAAAGCAGCCATACAACTTGCGGAATGCCTCCACACTTTTGTTTTAAAACGCATGCATAATTTTTTTTTTTTTTTTTGTTTTACGCAACACATAAAACATTTCTGTCTAAAAACAAACCATTGTATTCCCCTTTGATATGACATTGGGGCTGAAAAAATACAAAAACATTTAGCGAGACTAATATATTCCACTTGTTCCACCCTCTCATTTTCTGTAGATTCCAGAAATAAAGCTGCAGCGGTACTCTGCAACAACATTTGCGATTATTATAAACCAGTACATTAATGGGATATATCTGTTTTCTATTTCTGAACACTTGTTCATTGTATTATGGAGCAATGCACCTGAAAGCCATGCAACTACACTTTGAAAAGATCCAGCATCACCACGGCTGACAGAAAATTTGATCTATGAGTTTGTGGTTCAAGTTTCTCCATTAGGGCGATTATCCTGTGTTTGTGTAACCTGTGTAATATCACTTCAGTATGTACAGTTATTTTAACTGACAGATGTTATTCTTGGATGGCGCAATTTCTGCCTGATTTCAGAAGTCGTAAAACTTTCCCACGCAAAGACGGGTGTCGCTGTCACTGCAAGGTTTAGTAAATTGGACAGAATACTTAATTGGCCTCATTTGCAAAATCTCCACCCTGTCTTAGCACCTTCAACCAGGTATACATATGCATGAACAGATTATACTATGAATCAAGAAGAAAGTCGCAAAGCAACGTAATCATAGCAAATTCCATTTTAATAGCGATTTTCATCCATTTCGACTGTTTATTTGCATTTTATCTAACGTTAATATATACATTTCCATTGGCTTATCTTTTCAATTACCCTACTGTTAAATGATTCTGGTCTATAAAGGTTACGATTTGCATTTACTTTTCTCTGTCCATTACCATTACTTTGCTGAGCTTAATTAGCAGATGTGTGAATTGTTGCTTTTAATGTTCACAAAGTGAGTCTCTCTCAATCTTTGTTGTACCACAGGCCTTTTTAGCTGCGGCCAGCAGCTCTGTAGTTTGCTCTGTTGGTCAGTTGGTCAGTCCACAAAAATTTTTCCCACCCTTTGGGGGCCTCAGTCTTTGTCCTAGGAGGCTGAAATTTGGCATTGAGGTCAAGTGTGTGTGTGTGTGTGTGTGTGTGTGTGTGTGTGTGTGTTTCAGTTCATGCCAGTTGGCTAAAAGGGGGAGAGGCAGTAAGAGTGGCCTGGTCGCACCTATTCACAAATTCACGCTTGTTTCTTATAAAAAGGGAAGAATGGAAGGGGCACGGCCAGAAGAGTGTTAACAGAACATGCTCAGAAAAGCAAGGGTAAAAAGATGCAGAAAACGTAGTTCTTGAGGTTGACAATACCACACCACATGTGGCCTTCCATGACAGAAACTGTGGTGTAGTGGTCCTTCACCTGGACTCAGCGTTCATCCTTCACTTTAACCCTATTAAGAATATTGGCTGGACCCAGTTTTCATTCATAACAACCTATCCCTTTGTAAAAATCTAATGCTTCAACACCTTCTTCACATCATGATGGTGATTTTTCTGTCTTGACTCCTCGCGACACAGCTGGCGCTGTTATATTCGAGTGTTTTTCCTCGTATTTCCCATCCGGTCTTCCAGAAATGACACCAGTACCCAAAGGCCTGTCGCACAGAGTGACGCCCCCCTAGAGAGCCACCATGTGATTAACCTCGGAGAGCCTGCCCTGCCTCTCATCTCATCGCGCACATGCTCAAACCCCCGCAGCACAGAGCACACAGCCAATCAGCCGGGGCCCCGGTCTCTCTGAGATTCGTTACAGCCGGATTCTGGCACAGATGAAACCCCCCCCGCGCTCTCACTGAATGGGTCACTGAACACTTTGCATTGTCTGGGCCTATCCTTGCCTTGGGTCTCTAACTGTGTCTCTAAGCCTGTTACTTGGGCTCAGAAACAGTCTTATAATTAATAAGGACACAATTTTGCTTGAAACATTATTCTTATTAATTAAAATTTTTCCTTTTTTTAAATAGCCTGATCAAAAGTCATACTTAGAAAAAGTATTACAAATAAACACAAAAATCAAGGGAATTTAAACGACCAAACAGGGAAAATAAGCACTACGGGAAACAACATTGTTTTTTTTGCTTTATTTATCAGCCAATTAGTGGTGACACCAGAAGCAGTGTCATAATTAACACGAAAACACATTCTTGCTTGGATGCTTTTAAAAAAAAATACCAATGAAAAGAGACGCCCTGACTTTTCAGTTTTTTTTAAATTCAGATATATGTATTTTTATATTTTAGACTGGCTGAACAGAAATATTCAAGAGAAAATAAACAGGAAAAAGGATGGGGCACAACTTTTAACTATTTCCCATTACCTAATTGGTTGTGAGAGAAATCTAATTGGTTGTGGGACTAATATCATATTAAAGTTCCATATATTTACTGTTTTAGAAAAAACTCACCACAGAGTGAGAATTTAAAACTGCTTGCCATTTTACATTTTAAAAACTTGTCACATAGCTCTGCAGGAATGTGAATACAGAGCTGAAAGGAGCTTTTGGTTTTTAACACCTGCTGTGATTCTTAATTCTGATTCATTGACGTAAACAAAGTTTATTTTGTCTTCATCTACAGAACATCATTACAATGTCCTCAGTGTCTGAGAAATGAAACCTTTTTAGGACTAATGCTTGAAAATAGATAATCAACATAGTCTTACACAACTCTTTTGTCTCTGCTAGTACTGTAAAACTATTTGCTTAGTTTTCACTTAAAATCGGAAAGTGTTTTCATTTGAAAGGCTTTCAGTCAAAATACGAATATGTTCAATCTGAATACTGGGGCATACATGAGGAAACAAAAAACTAATAAAAAGTTCATGAATCCATTTCTCATGTGAAATAGTGGTATATTTCTAGCAGAAAAAAAATAATTAACATAACTTAATATTTCTATAGCCTGGTCATAGCATTTGTGCGTTTGTGTGTGTGTGTGTGTGTGTGTGTGTGTGTGTGTGTGTGTGTGTGTGTGTGTGTGTGTGTGTGTGTGTGTGTGTGTGTGTGTGTGTGTGTGTGTGTGTGTGTGTGTGTGTGTGTGTGTGGTGTGTGTGGTGTGTGTGTGTGTGTGTAGGAGTGTATTAGGGTATTAAGTACTAAGGATACCACAGGGCCTAAGGAGAGAGAGAGAGAGAGAGAGAGAGAGAGAGAGAGAGAGAGAGAGAGAGAGAGAGAGAGAGAGAGAGAGAGAGAGAGAGAATAGCATGTTTGAACACATCAATTATGTCACAATGAATAGTTCTAATCTTTTTAATAAAAGTTGATTATATTTAAATATTATTGATTAGTTCTGACAGACTCCCCATAATCTATTCTCTTCAGTGATAGCTTCCAGCTAAAAGTCAAAGTATTAAACTTTTAACATTCACATGCGGTCTGAGCCAGTGCTGAGGTGAGGGAATTGTCGCTGCTTATCTGTGAAGTAGGCTGCACCAAACCATGAAATATTAGTTTTCTGAACACTGACTTTTGAGTGAAGCTGCAAATAGCTTAGCGTCTGTCCTCATCTAACATTGGCATAAAAAATGACAACTTGTTTCAGAGTAGATACTGTTAACTTCTCTTAACCTCAGGATCCTATTTGTATGATAACCGTTTATAAACCACGTCCAGACCCAATATTCTATTTTTCATACTGAAGATACCCAGCATCCCCAAGATATCCAGCCTCTTGTCATATCGGTTCATTTTGTACTTTCAAAGGCAACAATTAAATATTCACCATGATCTAAATTACGTATGGTGGCATCTGATAAGCAAATAAATGAATAATAATGAATAGATGAATACAAACCAAGTCCCACCCACACCAATAATTGCTTTGACCAGAGGTACACATTGGCAAGGCAAAAGCTGGCTGGTTCTCTGGAGGAAAAACAGGTACCTTCAGGTACCTTCACGCTCTAGTGTCTCCTCCTGGTTGATTTGGATCCTCCAGGTGTGTGAGCTAAAACTTTGTTGACATTGCATTCCTCTGACAGCAGAGGCAATATAAAACTGGTGTTACATCTCCTATATGAAGCACAGCAAAGCTTGTCAAAATGTTAATTGGAGGAAGGAGAATAAATATAATCTCCAAGGTTTCTCTCATAACTGCTAAAGCCACCCTTCAAAAATGTACAGGTGGTATTTAAAAAAAAATCCCCTGCCTTTCTCTCAAATCACACATGTTTAAAAAAATGCACACTGATGGAGAGGAATGAAGCACTCCATTAAAAAAGATATTATTTTTACAGGGATCCGCATGACTGCTGTAGCAGTGCTGCATTCTATTTCAAGGTTTTCCATTTTACACTGAAGTGACAACCTCCTTTCAGAAGAGCACTGGCACATTCTGACCTTGAAACAATCCCCTCATGTTAATTTGCCACTGCCTAACTTAATTCCATTCTACTCACAGCAATGAAGCACAGATTCATGTGTGGGTCAAACATTACATTTCCATAATTGCTTCCTACTAACTTTTAAAGTTCTGCCACGTAATGTGTTGTACCAGAGACTGGAGTGTCAACAGTGGTCTTACAGGACCAGGCAAGATGGATCACTGGCTGTACAGTGAAATCTAATAGCATCTTATGGTTAATTCCGAAAACCTTAGTTGTGGCTGCCATTTAAAACAAATGCCCTCCTAAATTCAGAGGAATAGAGAAATGTACTGACCATTTACCAGAACTCCCCTGCAGAAAAAAAAAAAGCTCGATCAAGTCTACAGGTATCATATTGCACATGACATAATGATGAGAAACAGTCTAGCAAATGTATAACATTAATCACATGCTGTTTTAAAATAAACATTTTTTCATTCATTTAGTGATTCATTGTTATGACTAAATACAAAAACTTGAATTTGAGATTTACCCTTCACTAATTTCCATCTATGCCCATTTTTCGCAGATTGCAGAAAGATATGAATGCATCAAGTGTGCATTTTTCCCTTTGGGTTGTCCAAGTGTTTTGGCGGCCTTTTGACTGGTACAACACACTATTGAGATGCAAACTGACAGAACTGCATTACAAATTCCAAGTTCCAAAGTTGGAATTACAAATTCCAAAAAGCTAAAGCACTAAGTTGATATAAATGGTTAGAGGAGCTGAATTTCATCATATCAGTGCTTTAACAATTACTGCAGACTAAGGAGCGAGCAATAGTATGACGGGAAACATATATAAGCATTTATAATCACAATAGTCACAATAACAGTATTTTGTGCAGTTTTGTTTGTTTCTGTAAAATAGCTGGAATTCAAACTGATTGTCATTACAATTGTCAGTCTCTTGAGAGTATATCACTGTTACACCTTAATTTGATTGAATATAGGGTGTAGTCTTTAATACATAACACACAAATGAAAGTGCCAGTTCTACTCGCAGGGCAATTTTCCTGATCGCTGCTTACCTCTCTCTGCACCTCATTGTGCTGTGTGTCTGACAGAAACACAGCTGTGTGTATCACCTGTCATGCCTGTCCCACACAGTGTAATCACCATCAGTCATCACTGTTATGACCTACACGCTGTGATGGACAAAGTCATGTGCCAAATCAAATTCAGCATAAGCAGTCTTTAGCATGCAATCTCCTTTACAATGTCTGCTGGTTATTACTTTCAATATTAATGTTTCTTTCCAGAATTAAATCATAATATTGTTTGTATTAATGTATCCTCCCTGCACTGAATCAACAAAATATTTGTTTTTTCAGTATTACAAGGAAACCATTGGAATAAGAAAAAACTAGGACAAATAGAGTATTAATAAAAGTAATGACCCTATTTGGCTGGTTTCTAATCATGTATCCAGAGCAAGTGGCTGTTCAGTTCCTTCTGTGTCAGACTCTACAATACATTAAGCTGGGAAACAGAATTAAAGAAGTTTCTCTGTTTCGGTTTGTTTGTGCTTCTTTTCAGGTGTCAGAGTCCTTTTGTCAGGGCTCATAAGCACAAATGACAGGCTCTCGAAACAGGATTAGGGGAAAATAGAGTCCAGTCTGGCAGAGCCCCAGAAGTGACGATTAGACCTCCTGTCTCAGGGGCTTTCCCTGTAATACCTGGGTCGAGTGAGCTGCGTGGCCTAATCATCCTTTCAGCCTGGCTGTCCAGTCATCCCCGAGGCACCAGTGAGTCACTGTTTGATCAGATCACAGAGAAGAGTGTGATGGAAATCCAGAAATTAACTAATTAATTCATTCAATCAATCAATCAATCAATCAATCAACCAACCAACCAGCAAGCCAGTCAGCCAAACAACCAGTGAGTCATACAACCAGGTAGTAAAAAAACCAGTGTTAAAATGTGTTTGTATTCACTACGATTGCATTCTCTGTGATTGCTCTTACATTGAGCAATGTTGCATTTCTATTATGTAGAAATATAACTTGTATTTTATTTTGCATTTAACCAACTAAATTCATCCCAAACCATAATGATTGTATATAAGGTTAAGGTTAATATACAAAATATATTGACTGATTCTACATGTATGCTGTCCCCAGGCACACATACTGTGTAACACTGATATATGCAGAATACGCACAAATTTGAATTGAATTTGAATTTGAACTGTTGTTAGGATTTAAGACTTTCCTGAAGCTGTTCTCAGCCTGTTTGAGAGTTCATCAGAAATCCTGCAAGAGGAATATGACATTTTTCCATTGCTCCATGGGAAATTGAGGTGAGTGGAAAATACTGTTGCATGCATTGTTAAAAAGTATCTTGGAAATCCTGCTCTGGGTTTAAATCTAGTGACAGACAAGACCATAACCTGGTCTTGCTCCAGTACTAAAGTGAGTATTCATGTTCTGGGGGCTCGGTAATTGATGTCTAGAGAGACACCCCCCTCGGCAGGAAACAAAGATGAAGACGATAACTCAGTGTGAATATGGTAACTTAGTACCATCAAGTAACAGTATGCACCAGTCTTGATTCCAACAGGTATAAGTGTACCCAAACCATGCCAACAAAATGTGCCTTAAACCAGCTTATAATTACCACAACACTGCACTATTGGAACAACACTGTCTTTACATTTTTTGTTGTTTTTGATGTTGTTCACTACCGTCACGGCCATCTGCTTAGCAAATGCACCATGTACCAAATGTATTGTACCTTTCACCAGGCTGCGGGGGAAAACTCCAGAGGAGCAGCTGGCCCATGCGGCCATGTGGCATTGATCTGCTCTACAGCACATGCAGTCTGATGGGACATCAACTGCAAAACCTCATTTCCATCCCTTACAACTGATCTTTAATCAAAACCAAACTGAACGGGATACACTGCCCAGATAAACCAAATATGACTTTGAAAAGAAATTAGTTTTATTTTAAGTATCGACAGAAAAAAAAAAAAGGAATGCTCTGTTTTGGATTGTCTTCAAGACAGCTTTTGTTTTGTAACATTTTGGAGAAGATTTTCAGAAACTGCCAAGTGCTAGATGGGCCAGCCGAGCTCTTGTCTGAGTAATTACGTCTCATTTTCATGTGTCTGTAATCAAGCTTAATGTTCAGATGTAAATGACCTTAGTGAAAATAACATCCCTCTTTCCTCTTAATGGATACCTTACCATGGTGAATTTTAGAGGAGATTTAAACATTTACAAGGCAGTGAACTAAATAATCTCATGTTTGTTTACAAGTGAACTACCTTGAACCTGGCTGAAAGTTATAAAACTGAGACTGGCTTCAAATGTTTGAACCATGGCCTAAATTCAATAAATATTATCCCAGAAACATTTGTCCAGAAATCGTACGTACAAATTAATAAAACTGTGTTTAAATGATAATGCAAATGTCTTTTCCTCAAAAAATACAGTTTAGGACAATTAAGGAAAAATGTCAGGTAAAACCTAGCCCATAACACACAGTGAGAACACTATTGAGGATTTTGAACATAAGGGGTCTGAACTAAACTGCATGCCAACCAAGAAATCAGAATCAGTCAGCATGGTTCTGGAATAGTTATTCAACCCCTACCATCAAAAACTTTATTCGTCACAAAAACAAGATACACACTGCCTGCTTAGCAACGATTCACATAGGGGAGGTGTCATATCGGAACACAAAATAAAGAAAGCCACTAGTTACATCTGCTCAATCGGCCATTAAAAGCATGCATGGGAAATAGGAGCCATCTGTGCATCTTCAAAAAGCGCGGAGAGACACTGTGCTAGCATTGACATCAGCCACCTCAGTCAGGAATTCAGGGAGCAGGGCTCTGAGAGGTGCTAATGAGTTCATTTGAACTTTCTCTACAAAAGATGTCCTTCATCCTTGAACTGGATCAGCACTGGATATTTATAGATTTATGTCTTCAGAACAATAATAAGATTCTTTCTCATTAAAATTGAGTTTAGCTTCCTTTCTCTTTGTTCTTTTTTTGTCAAGTTTTCAGTGGTACTTGATCTCATTGGTGGATTTCAGAGAGTTGTCTTTTCTAATAGAAATAATGGTTTTATCTACGATGAATATCCCCTTTCATGTATATTAAAGTAGTTTACAAGGGGTGTGACTCACCTTATCTGCTCCTAATGTGGATTCACCTACTGGGTCAGGGGAAGGATCATTCAGCCAAATTAACTGTAGGATTACTCTAATTAGGCTAAGGTAGCGATCTTTTTCAAATGACCAGGGACAAACCCACTGAATCCCATGTAATAAGCACCATAGCGTGTTTAAATGATGAGTCAGTACCTCAGTTCAATGTCTCCTGTAAAAGATGACACATCCTGCAGCACAGGTTTCTCATTGCTGTCTCACCAGTGTCTCCTCTAGCACCACCCAGGCTTTCCTGGGAGGCCTGGAACAGGACAAAGCTCATTTATCTCCAGCTATCAGGAAAGGAGGTTATGGCCAGTGAGTGCTAAGACTGCATGCCTATTTTTAAACTGAATTGTCTTTTACTTTTGCATTATAACCTGCTCTTAACCTGGGTTGGCCTCATTATGCCTTCTGAAATATGTATGAGAATAATATTTTCACAACTTTGGGAGAATGAAGATGTTTTATGATTACTATGACTTATGTTGCATTATTAAAATGCATTCAAGTACCTCTCAACTTTATTTACAGTATGTTTCATTAGATTGTATTTTTAATTCATAAAGTATATTGCATTATTTATAATGCCATTCTTGATCAAACGGAACAAGGACTGAGGCCAAACAGTCTATGTGTAAGTAGGTACAAAATAAAACTACCACGAGCAAACTGATTTAACTCTGCCATTGCAATCAGGCTACATTATAATAAATATATGTATTTGCTGGCTCCACTGTAAGCCCATGAAAATGGTCAGTCACGTATTATGCTCCTATCTACTCACAAAGTGGAGAGAGATAAGCAGGTGTGCTATGCGGCATTAGCAAATTAGCGCCCCCTCTTCAGAAACACCTCTTACCTCTGTGACCAATTACTGCATGCAGATATATTAAATGGATAATTCATTTTCAAGTTTCGCGCAATGCTGCTACCGGAGTTCGTCAGGGAAGGAGATGGACAACTGGAGTGAAATGTAGCCCTTGTGTATGAGCTATAAATCCTGGCGAATGCTTGTCATGAGGATCTGCTGGGTTCATTATAGCAGACTGTTACTGTAATGATGTTCTGCAAAGCCTCATCCTCCTGCGGTGGAAACAGCGGTCTGAAGAGGAGAATCGGGGGGAGAGACTGATCTACATGAATGCAAAAGAAAGACATTTCTATCACAATAGCTTTCCCATTATTACTTTAGCATACACAAGTTAATGTGTCTTAGCAAAACTAAAAGCACAAAAAGTACCTACTATTCACTGAAAAAAAAACAAAAAAAACATTGGTTATTGGTAACTAAAACATATAAAACTTGTGTTGTATGCTTTTGTTCCTGGAAAATTGGATAAAGTGCTATCACAAAACATATTTTTTTTTGTTTAAAAACAAATTTGTGTTCTAACTTACTGCTTTAATCACAATTCTGAGAATTTTTGGAGTTGTCAGGAGAAGTGGAAAGCCTTCATGGACAGCGCTGGCTCTGCACTGCTCCATCAATCCTCCATTCCCCTTTCCCACAGATGCTGACATTCCTCATCAATATTTTCAATTAGCTATCAAAAAAGACAGATGAAATGAAATTCAATACAGATTGTTAGTCTCTTGGTTTTAGGGATCCTGTTGCTTTCTGTGGCAAATATTGCAAATGGAATGGAAGCTGTCGTCGTTAAAAAAGAAACAAAAAAAAAACAGGGTGGACTAGGGCAAGATGAACATTGAGTTGAATAAAGAGAATGAGACATGATTTACTGAGCATCTAGCACTGCATCCAGCCTGGATTTGCACACTCCATGGTACTCTGATATTTCATACATGCAAAACCAATGTGTAATTGTTCCTAAATCTGCAATCAATCACCATACTCACACACACCCACAATCTGTAAGCACATCTGGCCCTCACTGTTTCACAAGCAGATACATGCTTAATTCTCTTTAAGGCAATGGTTTCGAACTGATGGCTAAAATTGGACTCATACACTACAGCAGGGTGAGTGAGAGAAAAACGCACAGCAAGGTCTCTCTCAGTTACACAGCAGAGCAGTGCATTAGCATGCTCTAAGCAGGGCCAGCCCTCCCTGACAGGCGCCTGCACAAAGTGGGCTGTGTACTGGATTTTCAATAAGGCTGGAGCAAAAAAACGTAAAGTACAACAGACACATGGTGGCACAACATAGTCACAAGAGGTACTGAATGTCAGACCAAGTACAAAAGCCAGAAAAAGCATTACAATATTCTCTTTCATGTGCATTATAGTTTGCAGGACATAAAATAATAACTACAGGTCTGTATTAAGACTCTTTTGGGGGACCATTACTCAAATGAAGAAACAGAATGTTCATGAATATTCTGATGTTGCTGTACATTAATTGCTGTCATTATCATTGGCAAAAAGTATAAAAGCACTTTCGCTGAAGCAATGAGTCAACAAAAAGTGAATTTTATCATATGTGCAAGCAAACTCTCCAGACAGCGAGCAAGCTATCTTTGTCATCTGCCTGGCAATAGTCATTTGTCCAAGGACCACACAAAACATCTTGTCAACAAATAGTTGATACATTGTTAACATTAGCCAGTGCTAGCACCTTCAGCCACAAGGGATGTTCAGAGCTAGGGATTGACAGTCCAAGACAATCGCTATCACAACAATGGAGCCAGCAAATGGGTCATAGTTAAACATATTTTATCTCAGAGTGACATGGTCAGGGACAGTTTCAATGACCACAGAGCAATGATCACCAGAAATGCAAACAAAATATTGTTTCAAGTAGCAATGCCATTGATGTTGATCCATGGAGTATAAACCAGCCATTACTATGACTGCATTAGCTTACAGGCCACAGTGACCAGGCCACAGTCATTTGGTCCATGATAGCATAGATCTTGTTTTCTTTCATATGCTATATTTACACTGCAGCAAAGGAAAATACAAAACATATATAAGGAAATACAATATATGTGAGGGATCAGAACCATCACAAGCTGTGCTTTACCCTCATGTAGGTGTGCTCATTACTGCAGTCCACATATGAAATGTAGATTTTATTATCCTGTATACGGAACACATTTATCCTGAGCTCCCAAGAATGAATCATTTTTGGCATAATTATAAGGATTCAAAAGTTAATTCTGCAAAACAAATTCAGACATCTAATCAACCAATGGGAGGGTCCTCGTCCTTTTCATTTGCATGCAATTTGAATTTGTTGATTGGCGACAGTTTTGAAAATCAGGTACTGACTCAGATTGAATAGGAAACTGAGTGAGTTCTGCTTCCAGGCCAGGGCAGGGAAGCCTCCATCGCACACATCAGCGACATGTGACAGCCACTGACAGACAGTTCTCATAAAAAGGGGACAAAGGCATTGATTGTTGGATGCTCTGCTTTTAGTCTGTCAGAGGCAGCCTGGGGTCTGTGGGATCACACGTAGCATGAAAGACACACATGTTTTCCTCACATCAGAACACTCACTCCTCAAGGCAGGAACCCAACATTGTGGAACGCGGCTCTGCATCCTGTCACTGTGAGGAGACATGTGATGCAGCTTTAGGTTCTCAACATCTGCTGAACGTGGTAGGTTTTTATATCTGGATGGCCATGATACAACTGGTCATTGAGATGAATATCAATATTAATTATTGACTTTAGAATTCTTTATTGTTACTTTGATGAAAACACACAGACACATGCACGCACGCACGCACGCACGCACGCACCCACACACGCACTCAAATAAACCACTACAAAACATTTCTCTATGCAGACTGCCATCTTGGAAAGCTTGGTGCTAAGTCCTTTGTTGCTATGTACAGCATAGCCCCCTCCCAAGTGTATTAGTCATCTAGCTGAAGGCATTAATCACATGATGGAGGTCCTATGAGAACATTCCTTTCCCCAGAGGTGGAGCGCACTGCAGGATCTCCATTGGCGAATCCATTTCTTCTGTCAGGACTTCAGAAAGAGTTGTCTTCTCTGAAGTCCTGACAGCCCTGCTGCATCGTTCATCTCCAAGACACTTTTAATCAGTTGCCCCCTTCTTAGGGGCCCGATTGATTCATCTGCATGTTCTGGGGATAAATTACCCCAAGTGCGTCCCGGTCTGGCACCTGACCCCTTTAACAGGCCCAGCAATAGATTGCACCATTTTGACAGTGTCATACTTTGCATACATTGGTGTGAATTCATTTGAGTCCGTCATGTTCAGGGGAAATAAGTGGGTGATAACTCACACTCACACCATGATTAAAGACAGTGGTAAAATTAAATACCCCATAAGCTTTAATATTCCATGGATGATTACGCTTTGATCACGGTGTTGTTAGAGGAAATCTATCTCAGGAGAGGTTTCATCAGGTAGCTCACTTCCTTTCATATCGAAGAGTAATTTCGCAATTAGATTTGGTGGAAACCCATTTCCTTTGCTGTATCAGATTCTCAGGGAACAAGTAGAAAAATATCTCTCTCATTAGTCCTTTCATGTGGCTGTGGAAATAGCCAAGAAAGACAAAGGCAGCCTTAAATGAGTGTTGCTTGTGTATTTATTCAGCTTTTACCCATACGCTATTTCTTCTGCTTCACCTGGAGACAAATTCCATTTTTAATGGAACTGAGAAAAAAAAAAAAAAAAAACAACAACAACAAACAAGCCTAAATCAAAGACGTTTTTACAGATTGTTTAGTTCATCAGTGCCTTCAAACCAAACAAAAAACTATATTGGACAAACATGCAATTGAAAAATAATAATAATAAAACAAAATCAATCAAAGAACTTGACTACTGACATGTTATTTTACCTTGAAAAACTGAATCTACTTTAGAAGAAACCTGAAACAAAATACAAAATCCGGTTTTCAAAGGCTTCATCAAATTATAAAATGCTGAAGAATGTTATTGAACGAAAATAAAATATTGCATTTACACAGGCATGCAGCTCTGCATGATTCACAAACCATAAATGTAGTGTGGGAAAAACACACACACACACAAAGGAACCAATGGTAGTGCTTGGTTTGTTTCAGATATGTGTGTGTATATCCATATTCATGTAATATTCATTTGATAAATCATTTCATAAAAATCTCAATTTAATGTGTGATTTAATCTGTTGGTTCACCAGCAGAAGACCTGTTAGGAGGTTGAGTTGCATCTCACTTTAAACTTGTGACACATTTTAACACATTTACTTTTGGAATGTCTTAGTTTACACCACATTTGCAAATATCACCACATATACATAAAATCAACGTAATAAGAAACAACTTTAACAATTGTTTTATGAGTGAATTTGTAATGATTTACAAAATGACTGAAGATAAGACTGGTGTGTTAATTCAATGACTGATTTCAAACTGACTATTGAAATGAATAATGGAATGGTTGAAAGACTGGCCTAGCCTACATGCAAACTATAGAAGAAAACAGCATAGATCAAAAGAATGCAAATTCACCTCTGCTGCCTCTCCCTGATTGCTATGCCAGGGAGGGTTTCGCATTGGCACACACTGAGTGGACTCTACGGCTCACGCCTGGATTAAGTTGCTAATAGTGTGGACAGTGTAAGCAGCTACGAGGGCAAACATCTACACCATGGTGTTTTTTTTTTTTTTTTTTTTTGTGTGCTTTTCTCCCTGCCTGAGGCACAAGTGGTGGAATTAGTTATTACATTATTTACAAGGAATTTTTATGTCATAATATTGTTTTACACGGATTTCAATTTATGTAGAGCAAAAATTACTTTAAAATTAATTTTCAGAAATAAACGTGGTTACTGCAATAGTCTGTCGATATACATTCTTATGAATTTGTTGTGTATGAATGTTTTGACAAATTTGGCATTTGGGGATTGTTCACAAACAATTTTGGAACAGTTTTGTAAAGTTGTTGGATACCAAGATCCTGTCAAATCTGCAAAATATATATTAGAATGCTATGTTTTTGTACAATATGTTCTGTACAGTATTAAAATAACAGAGAAAAAGCATCGCTGTGACTACGGGCTCTGTCTCAGCCCGTGATACCCCTCCCTACAGAGCCCTGTCATAACATCATCCTATCATCATCGCTCTGTTCCCGAGTCCATCTGCTTCCTCTAAAGCACCATGGGACGTGGCGAAAAGGATAGCACGATTCAATCGGACAGGGAAAGGCGCGGAGCGGGACCGCTGAGTCAGGGTGTTGGGTTCAAATATGAAAGAGTGAGCTCTACACGGTCAGGATATGGATCATTCTGACGTATTCCTGAAACTGAGTACGGCAGATATTACTGTACGTTAAGAGGCATTATTCCCTATCCCTTCACACTGTGGCGTGGATTCAGATAACATCACTTGTTAGCACTAAATCCCATTTAAAAGTAGCATTTGTCACTGAAATTCTTCTTTGCATCATTCGGTGAGTTAAACACACACCAAATTTCACTTACCAAGCTGTATTTGGGAAAAAGATGATTATGTGTAAGTCAGATTTAATGAGAGATATTTATTGATGTCAGGCCTTTGTGACATACTTTCGGGTGACAGTGTATTACTATGCTAGACTACCTAAATCTCTATTTTTTTATTTAGAGCGTGTGTTAACTCTGTGCTCTGCAAACAATATAGGCAGCATGAGACTGGTGACATGTTTGCAGTGCGAAAAGTGGCAGGCTTGTTTACATGTGAAGCTGAGGAATTCGTGCTCACTCATGCCCTCCTGAGCTGGTGGGTGGAGGACATTGCGGTTGGATTGATAAATTTGGTTTGGGCGGGGAAAAATGTTGAGAAAATCCCACTTTAAAAAAATGCAAGTGCTGAAGAATTGTAAAAAATAGAGCACAGAGGCGTATGAACTAGCTCCATTAAAATGAGTAACATGACTGAAAGCGTAAATGCGGTGCAGACTGAAGGCTGAGTTGCAGATGCTCTGCTGCTCTTGTGGCTTGTTTCCTGCTTGATTCATGATGGGCTGTGGTGAGCAGGCTCTTTCAGAGATTAATCTCTGCTGCCTTGGAGAAGAGTACATTCTTCCCGATAGGTGTATGTTTTTTTTTTTTTTTTTGAAAAATCAGGTTCATCTTGGAAGCTAGCGGGCAGGTTTTTTATATTAATGCCCAACACTATAAATAATCCTGCTAATCTCAGGAAATGATGTATTATTGATTGATTTAACGGTGCCTCACTAACTCCGCCTCTCTCTGGTTAATTTTTCTCCACAGGTCCCTGCATGCAGTCTGCACCCTCTTGCTTTTTCACTGTATCTCAGCAATCTTTCACCAAGACTAATGTCCTGTTAGTACACTGTAATTGCAATGGAGTGAGCCCAGCGCTGCATCAAAAACATTATTTATGTAACAGGAGAAGGAATTTAAGGCATTAAACTCTATGTCACTCACATCACAAGTGGCAGAATTACCACATAATCTGTTCATCCTAATAAAAGCTGTGAGTGACCCTGGGTCTTTGACAAGTGTGTTGTGTGTGTGTGTGTGTGCGTGCGTGCGTGCGTGCGTGTGTGTGTGTGGGTGGGTGTAATCCAACATATTGTCTTTTGCATTGCATATAAACCACCTTAGGGGCTGCTCTGTGATTAGTCATATTGAGTATCTGTTCCAGTGCAGTGTGTGGATAGGCTAATGATCTGGTCATAAATCCGGATTGTGTGAGAGCCAAGCATGGGCAGCAGGACCACACAGCAGCACACAACACGCCACTGCTTCAGCAAGGAAGGAGGGGCTCAATCGTGCCTGTGTGTCATCATTCACCAGCAAACCCTTCTGGTAAACTGGGCTCCCACAGTCTGCCTGCACAAACCTGCACATAAACAATCCTCCTCTGACTTATGCAAGCTGAACTTGTGGACCGCGTTGTGAAAAAAAAAAAGCAGCGGATGATGCCACATGTTGCGGAGGAGAATGTGAGCTTGTCTGAGCTCTCCTGAATTGATAGTGGAGGTTGCTGTGATCAATGCATCTCCGGAATACGATTGGGCATTCCAAACCGGGAGGAAAAAAGGGGAAAGCATTAAAAAAAAAACACAGTCAAGGGAAAATAATGGTAAGAAAATAAGAAAGTCTACATACACAGCAGTGGGTGTCACAAAGAATGTAAGATGGCGCAGAGGAACATTTGTAGCTTAAGTCAGTTCCTTTGACAGGGCCGCGCTTCTGAAAGCTTAGCTTCAGGCTCTGCGTGTATGTGGGTGTGAGCTTGACTTCTAGAGAATCACAATGTCGCTGTTATGCAATCTAAAAAATCTAAACCTTAAAAAAAACCAACAACCATAACAAACAAACAAATAAATAAATAATGCATCGCCTTTTTTTCCACAGCTCTTTAAATACCCTGTTATGGCAGTGCGTTGAACACACAGCTGCAGGGTCGAGGCAGACAAAACGGAGGCCATTTGAGAGTGCTTTGTAATCCTCAGCAATTAGCATACACTGTGGTTCCCCCATCAATAGGTTCCTTGATGACATTTAATCCACTTTTAATTTGCTTTGAATTCTTTCTTTCAAATACTCATATACATAAAGCATGTCTATCGATTACTACTTAACAAGATGCTGATCTGCACTTAAATGGGAAATTAAATAGCAGGTAATTATTTATTGATCTGGAATTGAGCATTGTCAAAGGCTGGGTGTTTTATTGGGAAATGTCATGCACAGTCAGGGGCCCCGATGGTACAGAGAGTTAGAGCCAGAATGCAGATTTAGAGGCAGCAGACACAACAGGGACGTAGTTTCTCATCTTAGTTCTACATTGCGTGTTCTGGGAAAGGTGTCAGGAGCACCACATTGCTGTTACATAGCACATGGTCAGAAGGTTGAGCACTCAGGTATAATGAACAACATAGGCTTTTTCAGTCCTTTGCCTTCAACGTACAAAGTATTCATGACTAAGCCCACTCTGGACTTGAACACTCCAAGGCTCTCTGCATCTATAGTAAAATAGTATGTACATCTTTGGAATGTTTGAGTTTTTCTTATAATTGAAATATTTATGTGGCATTTATGTCCGGAATTGTCCTCAAAAGTTAGTAAAGGTAAAATGTTAAAGTAAACTTTTAGACATTCACGGGAAAGGCAGAGTATTCTGCTGTTTGTCAGCGGCCGCTGCAGCGGTGCACAGATGCTTGGGACCCCAGCAGATGACACACTGCAGTGGCAGATGATGAAGTAGCGTACGTTATGACCTCATAGCTGCATTAACTCCAGCTTGAGCACTTCTGAACCGTTTAGCTGCAGCTGCTTCAGCTTCTCTGAGCTGTTTAAATACAGAACTTCCAGTCAGAAATGGAAAAGCAATAAATGTTTGTTCAGAATATAAACTCTTACCCACATTCATTTAAACATACAAACATTTTTTTTTATTTCAGCCTTGACTTCTTCTTCTTCTTCTTCTTCTTCAAAAAAAAAAGATCCTGAAGGGCCACTCTAAACTCTTCTTTCATTTAAAATCTGAATGGTTTTATTTGATTGTATTTCTTTGACATTTTATTCATGAAAAGCTTGGTGGCAAGGTCGCAGAGGGTTGTTTGTGTTACTTTAAACAGTTGGTTATAGGTTGTGCACTTTCTGTCAGCCTTATTCATGCCATTTATTCATTTCAGTTTGCATTTAAGTTTGATTGTATTATCATTCATTAAATCATGAAATCCATCTATGACCAGCAAGAAATAAAACACAATCATACAAATCATACTATAACATTAGTAAAAGTACTGAAACAGAAGAGAAACAAGCACCGGTTACTGCATCAATAATAGAAAAGTACTAAAGCCATACAAAATCTTTTTTTTACCATCAGATGACATAATGTCTGAAAAAAGTAAAGCTGAAAAAATAAAATAAAAAAAAAGAATTCCTGTAATTTATAAAAAGGCATTTTGTGTTGGAACTTATAAAACAAGCAAATATGAGAAACGTTTTTACTTGAAACATACTTATTATTATCTTCTGTTATTGTCATCTTCTGCTGCTGTGTTTGGTCAAAGGTTAGCCTTGCATTGCATTTTTCCCTGCCCTGTGTTTCTCTCTTTCTTTTTTTCATTGAGAAGATTCTAGAATGGGACTTGTCCATCCTTTCCGGTTGGCTATGGTGTAAACAGGATTCCAGAAGCAGTTTAAGCAGTTATATAAACACCAATGAATGAGAATTTCTGCACTGACTGTATATTGTAAGTTCAAAAGTACAATTTTTACTGTGTGTCAGGGTTTACTTTTTGCCAATCTCAGCTTAATGTAACCCTGTGCGTAGAAGCAGTTCATTCTCTTGGAATATTGCATAAGGAGTCAAATACCCATGTCAGCAACACATACCGATCCAGTCAATAATTCAGTTATCATAATATAAGATTTATGAATCAGGTGCTTCAGTCATATTTGACATAGTATTGTAAAGCATAACTGTTCATGTATTACTAATGATTCACTGCTGTAACATATAATTCAATAGTTTTAATTACAGAACACAGGCATCCATTTTAAAGTGAATTATTATCTCCAGGTCTCGAATGTATACATCACCATCTGTCATTAGTCTGGTAAACAGTGTTGTCAGCTGAGCCATAAAATGTATTTTATAGTAGTCCACCATTACACCATAAGACCCACACATATTTTTATAATGTGATGTTTTCACTTGAAGTGTTTAGACTTACTAATGTGAGGGCAGGCCAACTGTCAATTATGGTTAATGTTAATGATCAAATGATTATCTGTCTGACCCAAAGTGGATTTCAAAAATGTATTTAAACAGCTTGATATCTGCTGGTAAAACTTGGAAAATAACCAGAGGATGCCTGAGAACGTAATGGTATAACATTATGAAATAAGAATTATGTCATAAACATTGGTCTAAATATAATCTTATAATATTATCTAGAGTTGGTACTGGTCTCTAAAGTCAAACTATATTGTCAATTACAGTAGAGGGCCATAGAATCCACAAAGGCCTAGATTCAGTTAAGTTGTGTCACAAAAGCTGATTTTTAAAAAACCTCTGAATAAAAACAATAGCATTTAACAGAGAGACAGGGATAATATGTTGATTAAACCCCTGCTGATATCCTGTATAACCTATCAGATTGGATATGGACCCATTTTATTTATCTATTATCACTGATTCATTGTATGTGTACAAAGAGAGGAATGGAAGCCAACAAAAAGAAGAGCTATGTGTTTCATTATTTTACTGCTCTCCCCATTTACGTCTCCAATATACATTTTATCTTTCTCCAGTTAATGGAATAATAAGCAATTACTTTTTGCATCTAACCATAAACTGGGAATTTCTGTATATCGGCTCCTTGGATTCAGTTAGCTTTGCTTTGTCAGCACCTAACATTTTAAACTTGCAATAATTGTCTCATCACAGACAAAAATAATAAAAAAAATATTGAATATTACGGACATCATTATCCATTAAAAACCATTTGCAGAGTGGAGTCAAGGATACTTTGCTTGTGCCTGCAAACATATAGTGATGACCTGTGCATTATCCATTGAAAATGATTTCATCCAAAGGTTTCGTTTACAGTGAAATATTGTGCCGAGATATAATTTGAGTTGTACGCCACACAAACAATTGCTGGACACACAATACGTATTCATACTTCACCAAGTCAATTACACACTGAATGACTACATTTGCTCTAGGATTATAGCCTCCATCCGAGCATTATATCAGTGTTAGTTAAAGATTTAAATAGCTTGCTGTACTCTTCAAAGGATACGAGTACGAACGATGGCAATCTGAAAATCTGCAATCATATAGTCTTTTTTAACTTTTAAATGGTAAAAAGACATAATCTACAAATAAAATGAAAAACCTTGTTGATAAATAAAATCTGTTTGAACATATATGACTACATTCCAATATGCCCCAGGTTTTATTTATGGTATGGCATTTGCTGCCTGGAAAAACATTTGAACCAACTCTCTGTTAAGTCTTTTAACATCCTGAAAGAAGATATTTTCTTTTCAACTTGAGCATGTAAGGAAAGGTCTCCTCTCAGAGAGATTACTCTTTGGAAGTGTTTAAAAGCCTCAGAGTGGATTACCCCAGTGGTGGTATGGCATTTCAGAAATCCACTTGTTGTGTAGCATGCCTAACAGTCAACTCAAAATGTGTAAGGCAAAATCCCCTTTAAAAATGTGAATGTAGAGAGGGAAATTAAATAAAAACATCAAAAACTTGCAATCTCTACATGCATGCAAAAGCAGAGGGGCTAAATCTACCATGATAGGCTACATTCACTCTCATAGTCAGTCATATTACCACTATTGGTCTCAACATGTATAAATTCAGATTATTAAATTGGATTAAATATATGTAAAATACTTAAATAAAATAATAATAAAAAACTGGCTTAAGCTTTTTAAAAGATTGTGTACTTAAAACCTCCATGAGCTATGTGGTGGTAAGCATCTTCTCTTTACATTTTCTATGCTTATGCTCCCTAGGTTTGATTATTTATAGAGATCTGAAGTAGTAGTTGCACATTGAAAACGAACTGAAAGTACAGCAGAAAAGGCATTCGTTTAGGGCGCTGATGTCCTCTTTATAAAGCAAGTGCCAGGTCACCAGACCACAGCTTAGGTTCCTGTAATCCACTGTCTGTTGAATAGCAGTCCTTTTGCCTAACACTGCTATATCAATGTCCCCTCAGCATTTATGGTCTACAGATATTCTCTCGATTTTTCAGAACCCTCTGCTCAGTGTAAGTGCAGCTTGTGTTTTGTATTACCACGTTGCTGCCAAAGCAAGCTCCAAAGATATTCCTCGAGAATCATCAGTATTGCCAGACTGAATTGGGTATTCACAAAAGATTTGTTTGCTGTTGATTCATTTTTATTTTAAATATACATTTGGCTATTGTAGTTCAGCTCAGTAAAAGTTTCTTCAGCTTTTGTTTTTCCTTGCTGCTGTCACCCTAGGCTTGCTTGTCTGGGGTCAAGCAGAGGTTTTCTGTAAACCACACTGTGGCAAATATTGCTTGAAAAGCCATTAGTTTTGATTTGAAGAGGATAATCAAGGACAATCATCCCCTATTGAAATGCCTGTGGTTTATGAGGGAATCTGCTTGAAACAACAGGCTATAGAACTTACTGTAATATAACAGCTTATACATACATACACATACAGTACACACAGGGTAAAATGCATAAATTTTACAGATTTACAATTTAACGATTTATACAACTACCACCAATACCTTGGAAACAAGGCCATGCTCTTTACACTGAAATACAATGATTGTGTCAACTGGCAAGCTGTAAACATATTGTAGTTCCGCCCATTTTTGGTGTGATGGTACCTCTCCTCCATCTGTCTGTTCTGTTTGTTTGTACCATGTGTGTTCACTATAATAATTTCAAGGAGAACAGCAATTTCCTCACCCTGTTTTATTAATCATTTGGTCTTATGTTCTTATTATATTAATTTATGACAATACATATTCTAACTGTCTCATTTGCTCAGTGGTCATTCTTTACATTTTGATTTTAAGACACACTACATTTTCCCACATGGTTTGCAAATGGTGTATTAATAGGTCTATATGCTAACAAATAGGTTTCCTTGATTGCAATCCAAAACAATTTTGCTGAATACTTATCTTAATAATCTTTGCAGATTATTTAATAAATAATTAAATAATATTAGCAGATCATTTCAATTTCAGCTGTCTTCCTGATGAAGGCATAAGGTGTACACCTGTTACATCCTGAAGGTGTGGCACTGGGCAAGAAGAGTGCGTGATGATGCAGCTAATGCAATGTGAACAAGCGTTCTTACTCTACTCAAGGCTAACTCACTTGTTTAATACTGAGCAAAGCCAAGGCCGGGATTCAATCAACATTTGTCCTTGACTTTTATTGCTTATTGACTAAGAGTGTTTTTCAATAAGAGTGTTATTACTGTGTCAATGGCTGAACTCGATAAACAGTTTCAGTAAAGATACAATGAACAATTGGATTTAGTTCCGAAGCAAAGTTAAAAAAGAAATGTTGAATCTTAGTTCTAGTATTTGTACCTCTTGCTAGGTTTCTGCAGCTGTGCTAAGAAGATGAGTTAAATGCAAACCATGAGTGGTGAGATGAAACAATCCTAAATTATACATTGTATACACATATACCCTGTGGAACATTCAAGTACCTTAAAGCACATTTCAGGGCATCATCAAAACAATCACAGTTTGATGATGTATCCAGGAACTATCTTTCAGTAATTTACTATATTAAATGGTATGATTTATGAAATAAGTGTGAAATGACAATCAAAGGCACATTGTGAAAATAATGTAGGATTCAACAAGAACGCTACAAAAATGTTGGGACAAATGTCTAAAATGTGTCTAAAATGTGACTGTCCCATTATCCTGTATACACTGAGTGTGAAAAGTTTATATCAGATTCTGATAAACATTGCAATGTAGGCAGGATGTACATCGCCATTCTTTGGATGTGACAAAAAAGATGTTTGAAGAAAGTCATCTAGATGTTGGATAGGATTTGCTGATGTTGTAAGAGACAAGAGAGATGACAGAAGGGCCTGGTCCAGCTTTGCTTTAGTAGCCAGTGCCTTGAATGCATAGAATACTGTTTTACATTAAATTGTGAAATAAATAAACACAGCAAGGCATAGTGTACATGCCTACCATATGCTTTAAGTTTGCATAATTGTCTTCATAATTCAATTGTGAATTATGAAAATACAAAATGTGTACTATAACTCATGTAGTGTAATGGAAACTCCGTTATTGGAAGGTACATTTACTATTATTAGTGTAATTGTTGTTTTTTTGTCATGGTTAATTGTGAAACAAATTTATTACAGATCTAAAATACATTTTGAGGTCACAACATGACATTTGAAGTTACAGATCATTGTGGTGATCTTTGGTGAAAGCCCATATAAAATAAAGGGTTTTCTCTATTTCATGTTTAAGCCAGACTCCCTAGAGATGTCATAATTATGCATGTTAGTAATCAATAAGGTGCATTCGCACCTTATCTCTGCAACAGGAGAAACATTTTAGCACAATCACTGAAAGGATTCATCCCCTCATGCACTGTTAAAATGCAAACCTGGAGGAACTGGAGCAAATAGTTTGCCTACATTCCCCGTTGTGTGTTTCAGGGCATAGAGAGGACAAGCCTCACTCTTGACCTTCCTCATAGTCCTAGCTTAGGACAAAAAACAGAATATGTGATATAAAATTTTATACATTTTTAAGTAATGGCTGCGAGCCTTATAGTATTCATGTGTATTCATGAGTTGGAGAATAGGGATTGGAGTTTGATAAAACAAAAGTACAGAATTATTTTCAGACAAACCCTTACTCAAATACCTGTACCTGCCTAACCGGCTTCATACAAGTATAAAAATGCTACACTCCTCACTGTCCATCTTGCTCTCTGTTTCCGACATTCCCCATTCACCCCATCTTTACCTCTACCCCTGTCATTCTTTCTTTTCATTCTCTGGTCACTCAAACCCATTTCCATCAACTACCTTTTTCTGTGCTCCAACAGTGGATTCACGTATCACTCCTGGCACCAACTGAGGGCTGGTATTATACTGTGAAGGCTGGATTGCTTCTGTTACTGTGACTGTTCAGGGTACAACGTGCACATAGCATTATGCTCTCTGATGTTTGCCAACATCTTTTCAAACTGCTAGGTTACCATTAAAAAAGGAAAGTGAAGAAATATTCATGTCCTCCCATCATGTGACATCCCTGCTCATTTGACAACAATGTCATTTAAGTAGGGATTTATATTCTTCCTTAAAATTTTATGGTAAAAATATGGTATTTGCAAAGTATTCAAATGGCACATTTGGTTATATGCACACACGTATTTCATGTACTTTCTTTAGAGTATGCAGCAAGAAGCAATTGGCACTTATTTATTAATTCAGTAAAAACAATACAAGCGTTTTGATTAGGAAGCTTTTGTTCACAGTTCCATGACTTTTCAAGCCAAAGATTGAGCAGCACATTTGAGAATGTGCCAAACAAGAAATGGCTGTGAAAAAGTACAGAAGTACTAATAAGGCATGTTCATGGTTACTGCTATGGATCACCAGTGGAGTCTCCCATTCAAATAACATTATTATTACACACATTCATTTCATTGACTCATGTGCATTATATTGTAACTCTAAAGTGCATAAAGTGTTTGGACCTTGCAGAATTCTAAAGACTCTGGTCCCCATGTTCCAGCCATTATACACAGTCTACACAAACTCTACAGGTTATTTTTAGTTGACAAAAGAATTAAGTACATTATAAAATATGATTATGTATAGAAAATGCTTGGTCTTTACAAGGTTTTCCAAGCATTGTTGATATAATGGAGGGAACATGCATCACTGTTATTTGTTTTGCTTTGTTGTTTTTTTGCTATTTTTCTTAACCGATTTTCAAAGGCAAAAAGAAAAAATAAATGTTAAGACTGTATGGGTTTTATTCCTACTACCCCAGCAGAGAGAATGGTAACATGTGAGATTCACTAAACCTGAATGTTGTTTGAGTACATAGAATCTCAGAGAATAGCAATTTTAATTTTTAGTTTTTGTTCACTATGCCTGAGCATTAATGTGTGTATAAATGTGACCAGTCTAACAATCACAGTAGATTATAATGAGTGCTGGTTAATGGGAGTCATTACCATGAGAATGTAAACCAAAAGAAGATTTAGTAGCAATCTCAATCTGAAATGTTAAAACAACTAAAAATTATCATGCAGCTACGCATGCATGCAATGTCACCCATGCAAATAAAGGAGGACCAGGGATGACTTCACGAGCTATTTGTAAGTTTGTTTTAGCTGAATGTTCATGTTTGTTTAAAATGTACACATTGATAATTCCTGAGGATTTTGCACCAACTACTATTGCAGCATTCAACTGTACCCTCACCACTACAGGGGTGTGACAGGCTGGTATTGCTGTCTTTCGATCTGTAGAAGTGCCAGAAACCATATGGAAATAAGAACCATGGCATTTCTGCAGCTATAGAGCTACTGCCTGTTCTGGATTCCCTCACCTCTGCCTCATTCCAAAGAACCATCACGCTCAGAGACGGATTGTTACAGCCTGCATATTGCAATTCATTTTCTGCTCTGTCGGATGGAATCCATTTCAGAGGAGACACCTTGAATTCTTCAGCACTGCCACCAACATTCTGATGCCACTCTCTGACTGTGCCCACATCTTTCTGGACCCCCCCATCACTCAATGAACATCCATACTACAAAGACAAATACAACCTCACGCTGTGAATCTGCATGCTGATGCAACTTCAAAAGTAGCCGAGGAGCACTGGGGATATATAGACATTTACTTCATCTGGCAAAGAATGTTTACTCCTAAAAATGATTTCTAAAGCTGTATTTACATTTGGTTGGTAAGTATACAAATGGAAGAAAAATCATTGAGCCTTCATTACATGTCATACATTGTTTGGTTTTGTGTCATTTTAGCTGTGTCCAGATACAAATCTTTTTAACCTTCTCTAAATATATAATCTGTCCTTCAACATCCATGCCAACCCCAATTAAGCCTGGATATTCATCCTGGATATTCATGTATCCTGAGATCCTAGCCTCTCAGCAAGACATGCTGTCAATAGCAACTAATGACATTTAAATGGGTAATTTGCAGCTGTCTTCACATACATAATTATTTTTGTAAATGCCCCGTTAACCTGAGAGAAACTATGTCAGGATTTTCATGAAATACACAATAATTAGCAACTATGCATGCTTCTGTAAGCAAATACTCCCTTCCCTGATGAATCAAGACCTGACATTCAGATCTTCATTTAACTCATGCATTCTGTCTATACATTAGAATTATACTATGGACCAGCAATGCTAACGTTTGATGTTTTTCCAAAACACTGTACTGTGTTTCCCACATCCACCCACATCCCTTCACCAGCTGTCAAGGACAACATTTGTGAACTTGGGGTCCTTTTCTGACAAAGTGTGGCTGAATAGAAACTGCTGAATTAATTTCCACATATACAATAGTAAAATGATGTATAATTTATTCATTCGGCTGAACGAGGCTCACCATCTCCCTTGAGTATTCAGCTCAGGCTTGGACTTGGGTACATCAGGGGTCTCTGCCTCTGCTGCTTGGCCTGCTGGCACACTCTTCCAAGCCCTGATGGGTCTTATTATAAAATAATACTCCCTGACATCAGTACAAAATCCACTCTTAACTAACTGTCATCTATGCCCCTTGATCTGCAAAATAATAAACAAGTCTGCACTGTTGGTAGTTTAGGGTCCTTAGGTTGAAGAATCCTCATTGAAATGTCCTTTCATAGCTCATCTTAGAATATCTAAGATCTGGATGACCTGATACTCCTATAGTCACCTGAAATAAACCCTGTTATATTTCCTCTGCAGCCACTAGGCACTTTATAATATTTACAGGTACAAGGAAACCTCAAGAATGATTTTCAAAACATATAAAGTATAAAAAATACATAAGAACATGATTCAGTGAATGTCAATACATGCATCAGGAGTAACACACATCAGGGGGAAAGTCTCTAGTCTATCAGTGGATGAGTGTTGACTATTTAGGATATACAAAACCTTATGACTTTTGGCCACTATTACGATATGATGAAATTTGGAGAAATATATTTTTTTGGGAAAAATAGCTGAGCATTTTAAAGATACATGTCAATACTTCATTTATACTTGTAACATAAAATGCACAAACACTGAGTGATTCACATTATTTCTGATCTTAACTATGTACACATGCACATAAACATCACTCATGCAATTTGGTTTGTCATAAGTGACCCCTGTTTATTCTGGATTATCGATGGTATGTTAATCCAAAAGAGAATTCCAGAAGAAAAATAACGCATACACTTACTTCTTACGGTGATTTTGGTGTAAATATATGTCATTTCCAGTGACAGTCGGTAGTTATTATCAAAGTTAATGATGACAGTTATGGTTATGACACATAGTAATGAACAGATGAGGTGTGATGACACCAACATAGATGGAGCTCTCAGATTATCAGTAACTCTCATATATGAACCAAGTTAAATGACATGACACCTCATAACTAAGGAACCAAGGCTAACAATGTTTTTTAGGTATCCTCGGAATCAGTCGAAGTTGCACGGCTTCATCAATAGCCAAGGTCGACTTTGATGACAGGTTAATCAGAACTGTTCCAATTTTTTGTTTTATCGCCTTGTTTCCTCGTCTCCTCCCCTTGTTTCCTCCCCTCCTTTCATCCACATACTTCTGGGGACGAGAGGAGGAGATGAGAGAAAGTATTGAAATGCACCCTGAGTGCATAGACAAGGAATGTCTTCATGGCTAACCCAGGTAACATTTGACATATGCTGACCACTGCCATCACAGTGTAAAGAAAGGATTTCCAAACGTGGGCCTGCACAGACAGGTGAATTATAGGGACCAGCATGCAGAGCGAAAGGGGTCCACAGCAGAAGGTCGTTAACAGCACACAGCGTAAATCTGAAATCTCATCAGGTCTGCCCTTCTCCCATGGGCGTGGCGGGCAGGGTGTCAGCTGTCAGAATCAGATGGAGCACTAAATGTGAGATGAGGGACCAATGACATAGGGATGCATGGGTACTGTTATAATGACATTTTCTGCATACAGTGGATCAGTATGATCTGCAGGTGGTGGCCAAGAAAGAAGAAACAATTGGGTGGTGAGGATACTTGTCTGCCAGATAAATCTGTGCAGAAGTGAAAGCGTCTCTACAGCAGGTTTCATAGATTGCCCTTAGAAACGGCATCACCTCTTCGTAGTTATTTGCATATTTTCATTAGTTATTTATTATCTCATGGTTGATTCATTGAACAGATTTTTTTGAAGTTGCATTAAAAAAAAGGCAAAGTTCTTATTATTAACCTTTCTTAGGAACCCCTTTTTTTCTGAGGGTTATATTTATATCTAGCATGGCTAGAGGAGGCTCAGTGATGAGTACAGTTGGATGACACAGCTGATGGTTCATGAGGAACAGTATCCCAGATCATGTTGCCATGTAACTCTGAGGGAAAGAAATCAACATAAGTCAACTGTGGGCATAAGTATGTACCCCACATTGCATATTCCCATAAATAAACCAACTGTGTTCGACTGAATCCCAACCACTGCTATACAATTAACTACTTCACAGTGTGCTGTACAGAATTACTTAAAGTAGGTGAATAAAGCCATTTACCACACATTTAACGTATGAAGTGAGCTTCACTCTTTCCAACTGTCATTTCATGTGCCAGGTGTGATCATTGTATAGTAACTCCATCCTGATTTAATGTTGCCTGTCAAAATTATTTTTAATTCCATAGTCTTTTTACTCTCTGCCAGGAAAAATTGGGACCTCTTAGAGGATTATATTACAGTTTAGCTGTTGGAAAAATCATTACTTTTCTTCAATTTAAAATAGACTTTATTGATTTTTTTCAGACATCATAAATGTGAAACATTCACACATTTTACAGAGCATATTTCTTTGCATGGTCCTTCAAAGTAATTTCCCATTTAATTTCCTCCTTCTCTCCATTCCAGTGTCAAACCGCCCTCCACCACTGCACACAGAACCACTTCAGTATCCTCACTGTTCTGGGTCTAAAACAAAACAGTTATAATTTCAGTCAAAAGCTGACTACAATCTTAGAACTCTTGAAGTAGGCACCTCACTGGGAGTGACCATGTTCTATATGACCCTTATTTATGGGTACATACAAAGGTGGGATGTTGTTGAACTTTTTGTATATTTTGAGCACACAACTCTGGTCTGGATCCAGCCCTCAGTAAACCTTAAGCATATCAATAACATGTATCTCTATAAGGAAGAAACAGTTGACAGATTACTAAAAGAGTCCTACCCCACAAAAGCCTACTCTAACCCAGCCTCAATCTATGCCACAGCAGTATGTATTGACAAAATGGTATGCTGCAAAAGCTCTTACCCATTTTAATCAGTAAAAAAAAATGCATGGATGGAAAAACAACAACATTAATATCATTATGACCAAGGAGGTGTATACAGGATAATTCATAATATATGGGTGCGCTTCAGGATGCTGTCTTCTGGGGTAGCACTTATAAGTCAAATGTTCACACTCTTGATTGCTGTAGATGGGTCCTCTTAATTCCTGTTCTTCCACTTCTCCCATACTTTTAGACTATCTAAAAGCTTTGGCATTTATAATGGACCGATTCCCAGCTAATAACTAAAACTTTGAAAGTTACAGCATTAGGCCAGAGCATTATGCTCTTATATTATGTCTAAATTATTGAAAGTGAATTTTCAAATCACCTAGCAACTTGGCTTTTATCAATAATTTTTAAGCTCTATGTTCACAGCATGTTCCTTTTAGAGATAAGTGTTAGCGACAACTTTATTTTACTGTTATCTTTAGCAAAGACTTAAGAAAGTACCTGTTGTGTGAGCCATTCTTTACTTGCATATTTATGCATTCATTGACAATGCCAGATTACACTTGTAACTTGCTGCGGGTAAGATCATCTACCAAAATAAATGCACATTTTTCTGTTAGCATTTTCATTTGAACCCAGTTGCTGCGGTAGTATCAGGAACACCGCTGGCGATTTTCTCCTCAGAGTCAGTGAATCTTTTCTGCTGTGAAAACCATTCCATCATTAAACCTGGTTACTTGAGCAGCTGCTACCTCTTTGCCGTGCATTTTAATCAATGCAGATGGTAAGCCTGTAATAGCCAAATCACACAGTCCCTTTTATTTATTTCATTCATAAGTAAATAAAACTTAAATGTTGTCAGTGCACATAAAAGTTGCAATTTTTGTGTATTTATTTGAGATAACTTTGCTAACCTGTAAATTCTTGTTAAGATGAAGGGCATCGAACAGCACTGCTACATGTATAAACTTAAAGCTGATCCAAAAATCCAGAATATGCATTTTATATTTTATAAGCCCCTCCCTGAACCGTCTTTGTTTTATTTATTCATTTATTTTTAAATTGCACTAATGTCATTGTACTAAGGACAGATATTTAGTTGTGAAGTAGTAGCAACATGGATGTGTCACCTTTGAAATAATTATATTTCACCATATGTTACAGCTGGTTGACCTCCAGCAAGCCAGGACTAAGAATGTGTGCATGTTAAACACAGGGAGTGCCAGCACACCACATACTGAGCACCTGGATGGATCTGATATACTGCAATCTGGCTTTCACATTGGAGTGCTTCAGATCACCAGGGTAATGGCCAAAAAGAATTAATCCAAAATGTGTTATTATAAAGAACTACAGCAACTCACTCTGAAAAGAAAAGTATAATGCAAAATGGTGTTAAATACAGAGCATACATTTTTAAAGATGACCAGGTGTGGGTGCTATTCAAATGTTATATTAATTGGTTTTAGAATATTTATTTGTGATCTGCATGTGCATGATTAGCAGTACCCTTCATTGTGCTGTCCTTGGTATACAATCAAAGGTGAGTACGTTTACCTGTCTGTGTTGAAGCCAATATAGTGTATCACATATGCATGAATTCCCAGTGGGCTGTTTGAACTGCTGGATTCTTGCAGCCGCTCTGTACTCCGTGGAGAGAATTACCCAGACCATTAAAGTAACCATTATTTAGTTATTTCATAGGACAGGGTTGAAAGTATTGTTGGCCTCATGATGTGATCAGCAGTCCAAGTGTTCAGTGAAATCCTGTATTTAGTGGAGTGGCATCGGCTGAGAAGCTGTGACCCAGTTGTTGGAGGAACAGTGGAAAAACAGAAGCATTGTGAGACTGAGAAACACCACACCAACAAGCTTAGAAAACAGCCATTGTGTCACATAATTGCAACATTTTCTTTAGAAACTAAAAAAAAAAAAACAACTGTCCAAGAAATGAACCACAGCCATGTGTTTTGAGTTGTATGAATTTTGATTGCATTGCAGATGCCCTTAAAGGGACTAAGGGCCAAGTTTACCAAGGAATATTTGCAAAGACATGGTCGCCATCAAAACAAACAGTTGCAGGAGCTAAAAAAATATGGCATGATGTTAGGCTGCATACAAAAAGCTTTCCTACAACATAAGGGAAGAAAACACAGATGGTGGTCTAACAACAGGAAGAACATAAACACCGATTGGAATAAGGTTATTGCAGCATGACAACGCACCTGTAAGCCATGCAACTGCACTTCGAAAAGATCCGGCATCACCACAACTGACAGAATTTGATGAGTGTGTGGCTCAAGTAAGCGATCATCCTGTGACAGTGTAACCTGTGCAATATTGCATCAGTGTTAGCTATTATGTTAACTGACAGAGGGTAATTCTTGGATGGTGCAAAATTTCCACCTGCTTTCTGAAGTTGTAAAAATTCCCATGCAAAGACGGGAGTCGCAGTTACTGCAAGGTGTAGTAAATTGGACGGAATAATTAATTGGCCTCATTTGCAAAATCTCCACCCTGTTTTAGTGCTCTCATCCCAGGTATACATATGCATGAACAGAGTTTACTATGCATCAAGAGGAAAGTCACCGCAGATTCCATTTTAATAGTGATTGTCATGCAATTTTCATGTTTAGATGTTTAGTAATTTGCACGTCAATGCTGAGACGTTTTAGTGGTTGCATTTACGCCTGAAAAGTAGTCACAGCCCTTCAATGCCTCTATTCCTGACTGAATTCAAAAGGGTCCTGGTCTTGGTCTTCTGTGGCCTCTGCTGTTTAATGCAGGGTTTTCAGCATAACAGCTGTGAACCAGCTGTTGTGAGAACAGTGAGAAATAGTGAAAGCTGAAGCTTTGTGAGTCCAGGCACCACATCAACATATCTGGAAAAAAACAGCCATTGCATTACCTTATTTACATTTCTTATTTAGAAAATAAAAAGCTTTCCACAAATTACAACAAAATCACCTGTGCTTAAAACTATGTATACAAATCGGTGTGGAGAATTTGAAAATAAACTATACAATTGCTATTAAACAGAAAGAAAAAAAAATCATTCATGCCATATACCTCAATTAAAAATTTGTGACAACACCAAAAATTTAAATATTTACAAGCCTAGCTGCAAAAAAGCCAGGTATACATTGGCAGCACTGCAATTGCAAGTCATGAACATACATATTAAAATCAATTAACATATAAGGATTTCAAGAAACCACAGAAATGCCTTTGCATACACCTAAGTAATTAAAGTAATAAGCTCTTTGTCTGGATTATCTCTGGCAGGTCTGCTATGGGTCTGGACAGTGAGATCAATGGGAAGATGGAAGGGAAGATGAACACAGGAACCTCTCTCTGCCTCTGACAGGCAAGATCGATCAGCAGTCTGAGGGGAACTAACAGAGGCCTCCTCATGAACTCACAGTAAACAGGGATCTGCAATGCACAAACACACACACACACACACACACACACACACACACACACACACACAAACACACAAACACACACACAGACACACACACACACACACACACACACACATGCACAGGGAAAATCTATCATGTATCATTGAATGTAATAATTACAAATGATGTTGAAATGTCGTCATTATGTCTAAATGTCAGTACTGATACAAGGTGATGCACCAGCCTAGCAGCTAAACCAAACAGGGGTTATCGCTATAGAAGACAAGCTTTCATTTAACAATTGACCCCCCCCACACACACACCCTCCTACTGCACACACACAAACACATAAACTAAGAATAAGAATTAAAACACGCCATGACAGTGATTCAATGCATTAATTTAATGCATTAAAGCATGGTGATCAACAACACTGTTACCCTACCAACTAGCTCGTTTGATTGCGTTCAGTAATAAAGTGCTCATATTGCACATTGCCAAATTATCCTGAAATGCAGCATTACCTGGCTAACGAATTGTGACAAAAAGGGTCAAACTGTACTTCTGTGAATACATATGTGCTTGGGGATTAATGTCTCCTAACCTGTGATTCCACATAATCTTCTGAGACACATAATATAGATCCATGGTCCTGGGAAGCCTTGGTGTGCTGGTTTTGCTGTTACTCAGCTCTTAATTAACTTTTCAAACACCTACAGTATGTAGTTAACTCACCTCACCTAGCAGGTATACAATGATATACCGTAAGGCAAGTTCACTGGTGAGCTAACTTGGTTTATATTATGAAGACTTAATCAGCCTTTCTGTTAACCTTTAGATCCAGCACAAATTTAATCATTCAAGAAAAAAAAAAAACAAACAATAAAATGGCCTACAAAATCAGAAGTAAAACTAATGTACGCTGAAACCAGCTACCATCTCGTGACCATCTTGGACAGTTTTAGCTAGTATGAGCTAGTCAGACTGGTTTGAGCTGGTGTACCACCTAGACCAGCTCATGATCAGATAGGCAAAAGCTGGTCTGCCAAGATTCCAAGCTGGTCAGAACTGCAGAGCAAGGTAACATCTTAGCATGTAGAAATCGATGTTAATGAAAGGATTTTTGAATTATGGAATATTTTACTGGAACTGTTTAATCCCATTGTAAATCTGTAATTCACATTCTAACTGCAAATATATCTTTTCTCTGCCTTTTATAAATGTGGAAACAGCTACATGTTGCTGTTGAGAGCTCTCCTGTAATAATGGCATCACAATCTGGCTGAATTGTGCATAATAAATGTGTTCATAAAAGAAGTGTTATTGGAAAATGAATCGGGGTCTGCTGGATGCCAGTACTGGGGCACAGTTGGAGTAAATTTCTAAACCTCTGAGTTTCTCAAAAACTATTTTTTGGTTTTCATAAAAACATGGATTGATCTTCTTTTATACAGTTCAGTTTAAGTATAACTGAAAGAAGTAATTTATATGAGGTTTAGCTGAATACATGTTACAGAAGAACGAAGCTGTGGGATATCTAAGGGTTAATAAAACTAAATCTAAACCAATGTAGTGTGTTCAAACGATACCGTAAGAGTTAATGACGGAATTTAAACTAAAACTTGATATTTTTACTTCAGCATATTCAACAAGGCCATTCAGCTAACATGTTAAGTCAGCTTCATACCTTCAGGTTTGTGGGGTCTGAACTTGTGGAATGTTAAGAGAAAACAAAACAGGAAAAAAAAACAAAAAACAACAACACACTGTGACTCTCCGTAACTACGAATGAGGACCACGGCTACAGATGATACATTACTTAATAGATCTAAGGGTAGCACAACTGATTATGATTTTTATGTTATGTGCCAAAGCTTAACTTTTCATGGTTTCTCCAGGCCTCATTGCCCCAGGCCATGGAGTGATTGCTTGGGGATATCGTGTCACATCACAAAGTGAAAGCTCTTGTTCCGAGCTGGATGGCCCAGGGGCAGCCTAGGTAGGCATTGTCGTGGCATGAGATGTGAAAAGAAAAGACCAACGCTATTCAGTATGTCATCATATCAGCGTTTGGAGATTACATCTGGCCAGATCCAAAATGCTCTGCTGCAGGTTTTAGGCTCTGAGTCCCAAAGAGAAGATTTAAGCTCAAGCTCAGACTGAAATCAACATTTTGACTTGGGAAGATCTGTGGTCTGTGAATGTATTGCCATTTTAATTCAGTTCAGTACAATATATGGGGACTATGCTAATTTGATTGTACTTTTTTTGAATGTCAGAAACTGAATTTTTATATCTATATATTTATACATGGATTTACGTTAGTTTGGAAGTTTGTTTTTATGTGAAGTTTGTTGGGTGGAAAATGCTTCATGCTGAGAATTCATTTTTTTCGTTTTATTGATTTAGTTTTTAATTCTCAAATGTTTTTTTTTCTTCCCATTAGTATGTCTTGTTTAACTTGTTTTACAGAAAATGCATTCTGTATATAACGTATATCTGTATTCTGTGTTTTAATGTGTTTTATATGGGCACATACAGTAAGCTTTTACTGGAAACTACTGCAGTTCTTCTCATGTTATAATTCAGCTGGTTTGTAAGTAGCTGCTGATTATATAGCTTCACTAAGCTGTGGTTTAAATAATTAAAGAGCTCAGAAAAGCACAAATTAAAAGCTCAATCAAAAACAGTCGACCCAATAAACAATAAACTAAAACAACACTTTTGTCAAGTAAATTAGCATGCCTTTCCATGTACAATACTCTGCATAAGTAGATTTTGTGCGCTGTGAGCTATTATCTTTTCATCACCTGGGCATGAAATCAAAGGCTCTTTCAACAACAAACATGCTGATGCACAAACAGTGTATCTTGTAACCACTCTCTGAAAAATGTCAACTGTCAGCAAAACAATCAAATCAGATGAGTGAGAGATAAGAGTAAACAGAGATCTCACACAACCAATGACAGAACTGTATTCCCATCCAATCCCAGCATCTACACTCAGCCTGTCCAATGTTCCATACAAATGCTTACATTGCCACATATTTTTTAGACCGCCAGTAACAAAAGCCTTACATAAAGTTTGTTTGTATGCTACTAGAGTAGCCAAAAGTAAGGTAATCATTCCCCTCTATAGCCCTGAATTACCTCATAGCACTTCCGTAGACAAAAAGTCTTTCAAGAACAAACAATTACGTTGTGCTCTGACCTGGCCACATAGCAATGAGTTTCACTGGACCGGTGCTAAAAAACTAAGCCAGGGCCATTTAAGCAAAGATTTTTTGGTGCGAAGAACGTTGGGGGAGCATTATGAAAGTAAGGGTAAATTTAGGGTAGTCCCTAGAGCATATATTTGTCCAGAGTGAAATTTATCTTGAAATCACAAGGTACATAATGAGAATGACTTTAGAATATCATTCCATTTTTTTTTTTTAATATATATTCTTAAATGTGTTAGCTTTCAGCCTGACGGATTATACATGGAACAGGAACAGACATACTGACACATGGAACAGGAACAGACGTACTGACACATGGAACAGGAACAGACATACTGACACATGGAACAGGAACAGACATACTGACACATGGAACAGGAACAGGCATACTGACACATGGAACAGGAACAGGCATACTGACACATGGAACAGGAACAGACATACTGACACATGGAACAGGAACAGACATACTGACACATGACCCTGCTGCATTAGCTGACAAACTAATGCCCTTTGGTTAACTTATCAGCGTCCTTGTTTACCCTTGATTAACAGGATAACTGAGTCTCTTTTGTAATAATTATATATAAAAACAAATGTTAACACATGGGAAATCATTTTAGGAGGATGTCAGAAAACTGTCTTTCATGGTCCAGTTAATCATATTTTCACTCATATGGCAATTTTATAATTTGGATCACTGTACAACATAATTTTCAAACTACACAATGTAATATGCAGCTCAGAAAACATCAGGATGAGTCAAGGGGGCTTTAAAATGCTTTGGGCTGACACTATTCTCTGAGATGTTTTAATATGACTAAATGATAACAATGTGGTATTTTGACAGCAAGTCTGGAGATTTTTTTTTTCTGTGACTTTGACAGCACTTGTTCGGAGGAATAAGTATTTTCTAAAACTGTCTGAACAATGATCAAATAGCTTGGTTATCGTCCTGGGAGTTTTTAATCATGAGGAATATACGACAGGATGTAATATGTTATTTCCTATGTCATGGCATAGCTCTAGTTATCAAAACACACTGCCACCACAACCCTGTGCCAAGAGGGATTTCATTAGCTGTATACCTGTTTTGTTCCATACAGGTTGTTTTCTTGCAAAATACCCACTCTTAGAAGATACAATATAACTTTAACTTTCACTTCATCAAAAGTATCACTTGAATTTTATTTTGTTGGGTGGACAGTTATCTACATTGAAAAAGAAGTGGGAGAAACTTGCCTAAGTGGGAAAATAATTCAGAAATAACTGTTGTGCTGAAAAAGAGATTTTCAGCCACTTCAGACCAATAGGTCAAGAAGCCAATTAGATTTGATGTTATTTAAGGAGACATGATTTCCCATCTCCCTTAATGATCCCGAGACAGACATTGCTCAATGTTGCTGGAAGTGGCTAACAAGGGGCAGAAATGTAGACAAACACAAGCTCATAGTCTCTTCAGAGGGCAATCCCGAATTTGATAGATATTATCGAGACTACAATAAAAATAGATGGGTTCATAGTCTGAAGCAATGGCGCTGGTAACAAAAGAAGCAACGAGCAAAAACAAAGAGTGGAAGTGCTAATAAAGCCAATCTATATGCTAGTGCCACTGCAGGCTATCTTGCATGTAACAGATGGTCATTGATTACGGACAGGGACTTGTTTGAAATGTTAATATGTGCGACTGCTTCAAAGAACAAAGGTTCAGACCTACATTAGAGGTATGCAAAGTTATAACTAGTAGCCCAAGGTAAATCTGCTGGGCTTGTTAAGTTCAAAACTTTATCTTCACTTGGGACCATTCCACTGCCTGCCTCTGCCATGTATAACACATAAAGTGGCCAAGTATCAAGACCTTGTTTCCTATTTATTTTTCCAGGGTATTTTTTTTTTCAGTTGCCCTGAATCTGACACGAAGACATAAAAATTGTTGCAAACCAACATTGTTGTGGTTTGGATTACAGCAAACAATGACATTAAAATGTTAGCTATCATACTTATCACAGTTCCATGTAATTTGTTTTTTAATGTATTTTTGTGTGTGTGTGTTTGTGTGTGTGTGTGTGTGTGTGTGTGTGTGTGTGTGTGTGTGTGTGTGTGTGTGTGTGTGTGTGTGTGTGTGTGTGTGTGTGTGTGTGTGTGTTACGCTGGAAGCTACAACCCCCACAAAACATTTTTTCCCTCCAAAATTAAAACTTCTTCAAAACATCAATGGTACTTCGACCATGTTATATGGGCGGCTTCTGTGGTATGTACATGTTCTATAATGAACATTCAACCTGAACCTGCCATTTATGTGTTTAACCATACATAGTTACTATTTACTAGTTTATTATGTTCATGAGTCAAATGACTTTTAGTACGTGTTGATTATACACATGCAAACTACCTCAAAATGTGTTATAAAATGCATATAAACTGTAGATCCACTATTGCTACCTTACAACATGGCAACAGAGAGGAAGAGCACAGGCTGAGATGATGGTTCAATCCAGTGAAACAGTGTGATTGATGCATTTGCTTATCCTTATACGGAGAACCAAATGCATCAATCACACTGTTTCACTTCACTGTCATACCATTATCATTGTATCCCCATTGTATAGACTGTTCAGTTTCCAGTGATAACTGCTAAATCCAAAAGCTTATCCATGCACACATACACGTTGAAACACTAGGCGAAAGTATCAGCGCTTTTCATTAGATTGTGGGAAGACCGTGAGCAGAACACGCCTCGTTGCATTTCGCCAGACGTCCATAAATTACCTTTGCCGCCTGCAGTGAGATTCTGTACTCCAGGCTACATACGTTTACTTAAACTTCAAAGCCGTGCGTTCTTTCGGTCATTCGGCGAGTGTTCCCTGCTGATTTTCGTTTTCATAAAAAAAAAAAAGTCGTCGGTGGACTTAACACACTTTGCCGTTTATTTGACATTAAGCTTATTTTCTTCTATAATTGCAATTGCTAAACTGCTTTGACTCATAATTACAGGCGCTAATCCGCTTGTTATACACAGACCTACGTCTGCGCACACCATCCAACTCTACCGCATACGCCATACACGCACGTGCATAGTCCTTCTTAAGAGGAATAAAACCACAAACAAGTGATGATGAAGTTCGTAGAGTTTAGAGTAAGCAATGCGTAAATGATAACGACTACATTCAAACTGACATAGTTCATGCTATTCAGAGTATGTCGATGTCCCTTTTCCATAGGCGCGTGTGCGCTCATACTATCGACCTGTTTTTCCTGCCCCCTCTCCCTGCCTCTCCTGTCCTTGAGACACGGCTGTGCTGGTTGTGCCATCTACAGATCTTAGCGAGATCATTGCAGCTGTCTAATGTCTCCGCGTAGCTTTGCCGAGTTTCGGTCTTCCTGCGCAAGGCTCAAGGCACACATTTGATTTTCGGTATAAGTTAATAAATAAATATATATTTTTGAATGCAAGTATATCGTGCTTATCACTCGTTACACTACGGTGGGTCACAGTTCTTTACTGAACTACTGGGGCTCGTAATACATTTTTCGGGATTGGTGAATTTATATAAAAATGAAATGCTAAATCATTTGGATACACGAGAACTAAAAAAAGCACAATTGGAGGCATAGGCGAAGACAAATACTGCCTGGATTCTATGATCTTCCTCGCTAAACGCGTTGGAATTTCTGCGCCTGGAGCACCCCGTGAGATCTTTTTCAACTCAACTTGAGAGGAAACTATACAAGTGTTGTGCTGAGAAACCCCAGCCGCTGCTCTGCTCGCAGTGCAGGTTACCCCGTTGTTCGCAATTTCCTCAAGGAGCCGGGGAAGGATGCGCGTTGTTGGTTCGTTTTGGCATTTTCTCTTTTGGAATTAGAAGAGGATGCCCTGGAACAATAATGGAGTAAAAACGAAAACTGAGAAACACACATTCGATGGCAAACAATGGATAAATGTCCGATTATTGAGGTAAGCGGGAGGTTACGCTTTCTAATATTAATATTTTAAGTATAGTGCGGTGGTTGGGTTTGTATTTATTTTATTATTTTAGAACTTGTCAGTTTCCAAAAAAAACCATTTGTAAAATGAACACACTTATTAAATCCACACTTTACAAGACCACCATTGTATATAGGACCCACTATTGTGAATACATTTATGCTGAACATAACTGCGATGTATGTCCTCTATATATCTACCCAGTTTTGTAATGTTTGCCGCAAAAATGTACAGACGTCTCTATGTTTTCTCTATCGATGATGATACTGTATTTTCACGTTGTGCCATTCATGAGACGCCTAATGTGCAGTGTTGATTTTTCATTAACACGCTGATGTTTGAAAATGCAGGTTGATAAAACAGTTTTGCAAGATTTCAATTCAGTTCCCATCTTTCCCGTCTTGTTTACGCACTTGTTCAATTTCGCCGAAAGGGAAATACGGCCGCTTAACTATGACCTTCTTAAGTATTCCGTGCTGTTTAGGGTTTGCCACAAAACACCGACCACAAATCACTTACCGCTAGCGTCAGTCTGAACACACACAGATACTATTAAAAAGGGGAAACATTGAACCCATGGACTACAATTGCAGGTGCTACAAGGCACGAAAATGAACAGTGGGACATGCATGTCAAATACTGTTGTTATTCGAGTGAACTGATGTCTCTTCACAAATAAAGTACAAGTATAGTAGTTTTATTATGTGCAAAACGTTAATTTGTAATTTGTGGCTTTGGATTCAAGACTTAATAAGTAGTCGTGCATGCAAGTATTACACAAGAACTGAGGATTGTAATCTGTCTCTGACTGGACGCCCTTGCGAATAGAAAGATGCGGTTCATCTCTCATAGCAATGTGTTATAATTCGTGGATCCTGATAATATACCTTAATCAAAGAAACTATTCGCATACTGCATGCGTATTTCTCGTAGGTAGATGCGCATGTACCGCCATGTACACACGCTACACAAATTTAAGTGCACTCTAAGCGTAATGGGTTGTCATTTGCATCACGCAGCAAGTCGTGCATCACATAGGCTAGCACTGGATGCAAATCAAATGCACAGTGCAGGCAATGTGTACGACTTTTACATTCGTGTGGCGACTATGCACACACTTGTTTTATGCAACTAGGTAACAAACAAAATTAATAATAATAATTATAATAATATAGAAAAGGATAAAGATATGGCTTTCTCTCAATCATCGCACGGAATGAAAAAGCTCCAGTACTTCTCAGTAAATTTATAACATTTCATGGGCGTTTGGGGGAGGTTTTCTAATCCCTCATTCGCATGGCTCCCTCATAGGCACGGATAGGTATGGAATTATGTGTTTTTTCCCCTCATAGCAATGAAAAAGAAACCCTTCAACAAATCTATGTTCTAATGCAAAAGCAAAGCACATGGTCATAGCTTTGTAATCAGTCTAAATAGTACATTTCGGCATATAAACTATTTTATATGGGTAACGTTCACTCATGTTTTGAGATTCATTATTATTATTATTATTGGTTGAGAAAGTATTCTTGTTAAGTCTGCAGAGAGCATTACCATTGACGCAATGTTGCACAGTCTGTTCAGAACCACAGACAGCTCGTTTTAGCGTTCCCCAGTTTAGTGAGCAATTTAGTAGCAGTAGAAAGAGCAGGTACATTAGACAACGCATGAAGGATGGACATCAAACAATTGATAACTGAAGTGATGTAATGGGAAGTTATATGACGTATATGCACATATTCATATATGAATATGAAACTTTTGCCTATACGGACACTAATTATGCTGTAATGTCCTTTACCTTTGAATGTTTTATAGTTACACGCTGTCAAAATCACCGTTACCTGCTATTCATTCAGAAGCTGAATGTTTTATAATCGGTGACTAACAAACCAAATGCGAACGATTTCCATACGGAACAAGGCTGATGTGATTCAAATTCACAGCGCATGATGACTACCTGCATTCCGGTGGTACACATTTGCCACACATTATTTCCCATATAATGATTAAACAACCAGTATTTCGAGAGGGAATGGGTAAAATAAATATTCTGTTTATAGTGGGATTATTCATGACTGGATTCTCCTTGGATTTATATATTTATTTATTTATTTACAGAAGGCAGAAAGTACATGCAAAGGAGTAACATGCGTGTTCATTCCTCTAAGTTCATCTCTCATAGTAAAAGAATATTCTTGCATATAGGATGATCGAGTGTTAGCAATAACCGTCCCCGTGCTGGGACTGTGGCTCACTTTGACGGACTGTTACCATGGTTACCGCATGGACCACGGTAATTAACTATGAAAGTCAAATGACTTCAAAACTCTGCAAAATAGGCAGTAACCCTTAAAGAAGCCCATTTCATGAGAACACAATATAATAAGTGAGATTTTAATAGACAAAGGACTCCCTGCAGCTCAAGTAATTGTGTGATTTATTTCATTATTCATTGTAACATTAATATATTGCACAGTATAGGAGGAACAGGCGTCAGTTGCTGGTTTTGTCTGATTTTAGATCGATAAACATTGCTAGTAATACTAAGACAGTTGAAGACAAACACAATAGTGACTTTAATTTTTCTATTATGTTCATGGTTTATGATGTAATCACTCTACTATTGTAATTACAGTGGCATTAGCAGAGGGTAATGTGGTTTTTTCGGGATATGAGCTTGCTGGTAATTAATCACCAATCCTGGTAGTCATACTTTTGGAATGTTCTTGAATGAAGTTAGATCCTCTTAAAAAGAAGAACATTTCTCAATGGTCTTTCTCTCCATGTACACTAGGAATGAATTGGCAGCATGCAGTCAGTGCTAGGTCACCAGCAGAATGCTGTCGGGTTGTCCATGACCCTGAGCTGATGTATGTTGAGTGAATCCAGTTACTTTAATAGACACAGGCCCAATAATTAATCTTAGCAGACATGATAGACACTGGCTTGCTCCTGCTAGAAGAGAACAATTTGACATAATTCACTAAATCTGATACTGTAGCTCTAATTTCTGAAATAAGTATATCTGAATATCTATTGGAATGTGTTCATAAATAAACATGGAGTTGGAGAAAAATATGGCAAACACTAAAATCAGTTTACATCCTTGCAGAAATCCTGCCCGTCTGATAGAGGCTGAGTGCGCTAATATGTAGGCCAGCAATACTCCAGAGACCTCCTCAATCCATTCAGTAAGCAGGAAAGGAGAACTGGCCTTTTCATTTTCTTTTTTCTTTCTTTTCCGTAAAGGGACAATAAGAAAAGGCGGCTATACTTCAGGAGTTAAGTCCATGTCATTTCAGCAGTTGGAGGGATTGTAGATGTTGGTCAGATTGTCAACTTGATTGATATTCCGATTACAGAATGCACTAGATGAATGCATGTTTTGTAACTATTTCACTTGGAGAGGCCCTTGAACACATTTTTTTGTATGAAAAATATTTGTTGTTTGGAAAGGATGACTTGTGATTGGTAAAATTACGGATCCCTGAACTTGTTAAATTTCCAGCATTTTGAGAGTGAAGTTTCAAAAATGGACTTCTATGTTATTTTTTAAAGCATGTTTGCAGATGTGTTATATTTGCAAACCTGTCAGAATAAGTCAATTTGGTCTTTAATTTTATTGAGATCAGTGACATCATCATCTGCATTCAGCAGATCCTCTTAACTGGGATGACTTATGCAGGTTACATTTTTACACGCTATCCATTCATACAGCGTGGTATTTTACTGACGCACTGTAAGTGAAATAGCCTGCTCAGTCATACAACAATGCTCTGCATCTGAGTTGAATTTTCAACCTTTGACTGACAAGTCAAGCACCCTAACCATTTGGCTACACTTCTGGTCACAGTCATTTCCAGTGATGCATCCACTACGAGAGGCATACGAGGCCTCATTTACTCACTGAATTAAAAGGCTGAAGAGTTGGTAAGTCAGACAGTAGTCAACGTAGCTTAAATCTAAGATGAGCAATACTGCAGTACTGAGAAGTCCAATCCTCTTAAAGACGGCACAAGTTCAGTTGAGTGCATCAACATGCCCTTTATCTCTGCTTTTGTGGTCAGTGTCAGGGCTCAAATCAAGGACAGAGCGATAAACCAAGGTGCGTTCAGCATTTTCTGGTTGCTCTTGCTCCATATCTGCTGCTAGTTAAAAACAGGAACAGTTGATGACATTTTATAATAGCTGTATCAATGCTTGTCACTTACATTCACTTTATAGGATTCTTGCATTGCTATTACCCAGCTAGCATACTATGTCCTTCCTATGCCCTTTTCAGCCACATGTTATCCATTGGCGTTGTGGACAGCAGGCCAAAGAGTCTAATGAAGGGTGTTACTGTGCATTCCTCCCCAGATACATTTGTAGGATTTCTCTGAGACATGCACGCTCAAACAGTGCTGGATCATGGAGCTCTACGCTGCTAATCCTGCTGTCTGGTATTTAAGAGGTTGCCTCTACCTTGGAGGATTAGTATGTTTTTCCTAATGAACTTAAAATTAACCTCTTCATCCACCGACTACAAGTGTGAATCTTGGGAAATAATTAGTTGTAATACAAGAATTGAAAAAAAAAATATGTGGCCCATCCTATCAAGTGCTTCATAATTCCCAAATAAAGCATGTCTATCTTGATAAGAATGACGATGTCTAGTTGTAAAAAGAATGACAATGTTTAAAACGTTTCTTATAAACAAAAGTTACTAAACAGCTGTTGTGCTTTTTGTTGTGAGTGCAACAGCAAGCATTATGTAAATGATTCTCATGGATGTCAAAATGTGCCATTATAAGGCACATAATTTGCAACTGTTACATTAAACTGGTTATGTCAATGTTCATCAAGGGCTAATCAGACCTATAAAGGTTACGCATGTACATTACAACAGAAATTATACATTTCATAAATGTTGTGCTAAATCAATTATGCATGCACTAAACAGAAATGATGTGCAAAGAAAATCAATAATCTTTAATGTATACCTTTTTGTCTGGGATTATTGACAGCTTTGCCATTTGTCAGCTCAGTTGTGGGGTTTGGCATTGAAGCACATTTGGTATGCAAAGGTATGCATGCATGCATGCTGAGTGTTTGCTGGATGGATGCAGTTCAGTATGGGTGTCGCAGGACCCCACTTTGCAAATAAGATTTCATTTTTTTTTTTTTTTTTAAATTGGAATTCCTGAAAAAGAAGAGAGATACATCCCCAAAAACAAAAGTGTGCGTATGTGCTGTGCATCTGTATTGCTGCGGTACATTTGCAGTAAGCCTTTCCACAGCCACACCCTTCCAAGCAGAGTACAATCTCCTCAGTTATACATAATAATAGGGGCTATAAATAGAAAGGTGTGACTGATTTTGTGTCAAAACTCCTCCATTTGTCTCAACCAGACATGACCCCTATGTGTGACAGTAAATCCAGCTGTCCTTCAGTAATCTCCAGAAAGCTACATGATTTTTTAAAAAAATATTATTGAGTACTTTTTAACTGCACAGCCTAATCCTCAGCCATGCAGACAATATCCATGATTTGTCAATCTACCTCAGCCGTGCATTCAAGGCATTCAGGCAGATCCCGGGGTTTTGAAAGGGCCATAAGCAGACCTCAGCGGATTGGCTGGCTATAAATAATGGCACATATGTCACGGGATTCTTCAGCAATAGGGGCTTAGAGCCAGGCCTGACACGCTGCTGTCTGAGTTAGTGAACCAACGTGTCCCTCCATGGTGCCGGTACTGTGATAGCATACCGTCGTGTCTCTTCTTGGCTCTGGTACTGACTCAGTGTACAGTCATGTCTTTCCATGGCCTCAGTACTGTACGAACTAGTGTATGAACATGTCTACGCATGACTTTAGTACTGAAATAGTGTACAGGAGTGTATCTCCATTGCTTACCATACTGACATGTCTGTTCATTGGACCCGGTGCTGTGTTACTGTGCAGACGTGTCTCTCCATGACTCCAGTGAGTCTTACCTCTCTGACCAGTTTGGACGAGTTGTTTTACCCCATGCAAGCAGCACTGTGGATGGCGTCTGAGGCCCTCTTCTATCGGCTTGGCTACTTTGGGTGCACACCATACATTAGAGAGCTAGTGCGAGCCAAAAGAAAGAAGTTTTATAGCCTATAGCTGCTGTGGCCTCTGGCACATTGTAAGGAGAGGCTAGTCTAAGGGACCCACAGTGACTCTAGCTTCTGTTGTCTCACTGTTACAGAATCACAGTCATAGGGCTCTATTTTGACAGCCCAAATTCATGACGCAATGACAACAATGTTTTATGCTGAAAAATTGGTTCATTATTTATCTGAGGTCCCAAACTTGCATGGAATCTGAATCAAGACAAAGCTGGTTTCATAGAGGTTACCGTTGCAGCCAAGTTACTATTGCATTCTGTGTGTGAAATCAACAAAACATAGTCTTGAAATAAACATAACAGTAATAACTCAAGGTGAATACAGCCTGCTCAGTATGTACCAAATATAGCCCATAGTCATTATTGCATATCCCAGGCTAAGCTGAGTCTGATACACTTTACAGGCCCAGGTTTTTTGTATTGTTTATTCTTAGACATTTAGTGCACAGACATGCAGTCCTGTTTAGTTCTGTTTTGCAGCCTGGCTGCATATCTGTCGTTCCTATTGGCTGTACTGATGCATTCACTCACAGTTGTGCTGTGGTGTCATCCCCATCACTCAGTTCTCCTCTGTCCAGCTGTCGTTTGCTCCATTTTGGAAGCATTTTTTTGTGCTTCCGCAGCAGAAAAACAATATTTTCACTGTGACATGTTACAGGTAAAATAATGTTCTCTCACAACGCATGTCAGTAGCCTACCATTAAAATATAAAATGTAGTTTACCGACAGATAAGCATATTGTGAAGGAACTATTTTACCTGTAACATGGAACCATGAAAATACATTTTTCTTTCATCTAGCTGTTGTTGTTTTTTCAAGTCCTGTAAGCATTTTTTTGTGCTTCGTCAGCAGTGTTACAGGTGAACGGAAGTTCTATCACAGTTTACTTCTCTCTCAGTAATAAAAGCATTTCACACAGTCACTGCATGCCTTTGCCTGACATAGCCATGGGAACATCTGTCAATGGCATAGGGCAAGAACATCCATATCTGTGCATCTGTAATTCCAACCCAGATTGACAGTTTATTTGGGTAGTGTTTATAGCTTTTAGGCAGTACCAGTTTTATACTTGACATGGGAATGCGATGTACAGATTTCCTACTGTTCAAATAGTAAGTGACCATTAATATCTAAACAGGGAACACTTGTGACAGTCCATATGTAGTACCTCGGCAGTCAGAGTGATTTTGAAGTGATTTAGTCTGTTGATTGTCTATCTGTAGGAAAATTAAATTGTCTATGTATAGGAAAAAGGAATAAAAAACAGACCCTGCTTGTCAATGCAAGAGAGCAATTGTGCCTACAACAAGTAACTGTATAGTTGGTGCAAAGTTATTGCTTTCAATTTAAATACACTGTTTATGTCAGAAATTGTGAGGTGTGACACATAGCTCAGTCCTATATCAACAACTTGTGAGATTTCGTTGAAACATGTCGTGGGTAGCAGCTAAACTTTAGTTTGTTTGTGTACTTTGTGGGCATCTGGCAGACAGTAGAAAATGAACCCCTTAAAGCTAGCCAGACAGTAAAACAAACAAAGATTGTGTCTGACTATGGGTAGAAAACCCTTGCCAAATGTGGTCTGATCCTTCATGGGCAGATTCATGTTCTGACACAGTGCCAGTGGCCTTCAGTTTGCTCAGCTGCTGTTGAACAGGTTTCTTTAGCTATCAAGCTCCTGGCAACTCAAAGGTTTCGGGCGCCTTAAAGATGGCTTTCATATGCATTGATCGATGGCATTATTTCAGACATGCACAGCCACATACACACAAACATAAATGTATGTATGCTATATATTATATAAAATACATTTTGAAGACCTACCCCCTCTTGCATATATCACTATGGGCCCATAATAACACATTTCATTTTCCCTTTATTTATTTATTTTTTTTTTTTTGCTGTGTACATGTATTGGGCCCCTTGATGCATTATGATTCATGGCTGGATTTTGTGTAAAGTGAAACCTGTTTGAACTCAATGTTAGATACTCAAAGGCAAAATATCCATTCTACATTCAAGCATAAACCTCCACATAAAAAATCTAATTTGTCATTTCTTATGAATTTCATATACTTGCCAGTCTTTGTAAATCATGCTTACATGTGAAGATGGCTATCAAACTGGAAAATAAATAGTATGTTTTTCATGTGAGTTGTTGCTAATGGGCATTCCACCTCTTGCACATGCCTATTTGACACTTTTCTAGATTCCTGATCAGTTGGCAAATGATTGGCAGACTTATTAAGGCAGAAGGGGTCTCGGTTTAATGTAAGTCAGATATTAAAACTCCCATCAGATATTAAATTCTAAATATTAAAATTTAGGGCAAAAAATACATTACATTCCATATGCTTATGTCATATGTATTTCATCTTCGGCACCTGCCTATATGGACCCAATCACAGAAAAAATATATATATTTTTTTGTGAATTCACAAGCAAATTTCCAGACAAAAAAATAAATAAATAAAAAAAACTTGCACCATCTCAATTTGATGTTCATTACTAAATACTTTGATTTTGATAAAAAGGATATTTAGTATGCATATTGTGTTCTGTTTGGACTCATGACTTAACATATTGAAAAGGAGTTTATATGTTTTCATTATGTATGAAAATTGCCATAATGCTGAACATTTCTTTGCATAATTTCAATTAATGAAGTGGTATTTGGGGTTGAAAATGGCTTTAAATTTTGTGCGCTATAAAGTGTAAAAATTGAAGCTACGTCTCATGCATTCAGAGGCACATACCAGTAAAGGCTTTGTGCTGGGACCTTTTGCAAGGTTTCATCATTTATGTGCCAGTCACTGGCTTTAGTACTGACAGTCACAAGAACATCAGTGCGGGGGAAATATTGGTATGGAATTCTAAAATGGAAATTTTGGATGAGGATTCCATCTGAAATGGAACGTGAGATAAGTTTCTGGTTTATTACTTACCTTTTTCCAAATGAGTTTGCCATGAAAAAGGAGTAAATCAACATGGGGTACTCAGTAGATAATGCATAATTTGTTTGGCAAGTTTTTTTTTTTTTTTTTTTTTTTTCCTGTAACTGTATTCTGTGTTCTGTATCCATAAGATTAGATTACTGTTTATATAATCTTGGCTAATGAATCTTCTGGGTATAATTTCTCCACCCATGATAAATAATGCATATCTACATTAGTATGACCATGATGAGTCCTATAATATCTTATCTGTGCTAGCAGTACTAGCAACTACAGTGGAAAACCCATATTGTGTCATACTGCACAGATTCTGTTCTGCTACAGGTTTCTGCACTTTTAAACTCTGTAGGGCGTACGCCTGATCGAAGTGTTACATTAGAATAACCAGCCTGTCCGGGTGACTGTGTTATGCTCTGTGGAATTCAACGTTTTCACTGGTGATCTTTCACTTATACAGCTTCACTGCAGCCTGTTGCGCTCCTGCTCAGCGGAGGGCTTTGTCTCAACATTCTTGTTAGCCTATTTACAGCACTCAATAACTCAGTGTTTAAAGCAAAGAGGACATAAAGTACACATTCAAGGTTTTCTGAAAGTCACTTCAACTGGTTGAGTGATACGTTTCATCATCTGTGCAGTATTGTATTATTTAGTGGTATTTACTGGTGTACCGTTTGTATTTCTGATACATGACAATAAAGTACTCTTTCAGGCCAGCTGGAAATCCACTTGACCTGTCATCATGAAATTGCTGGAACAGTTGGTGGGGAGTGACAGAAATAAAGAATTTTTTTTGCTCCCTATTGGGTGCTTCATGTTGCATAGGTCCTTTCAAGTCTGATCCATTCTCTTATATTAACATAAATGGTCCATTTTATTTGTCAGGCTGTGAGCTTTGGCAAGTGGTAACAAAATATTTTCTTAGAAAGTAGCACCAGTGGCATATTTCATATGTCATAGAAACCTCATATATCTTGTAATTGGACACATGCATACATGAACCTTAATTTATCAGTTACATATAGTCAGTATGCTGTATTAGTAAAGATAGCGTTACGTAATGGAAAAAAAAAAATCCAATTTGCCATATTGGAGATGAAAGTCTTTCTTTAGGTGCTAATGTGATATATTGGTTAATAGGCCATTTCTTGCAATTTGAACAGAGTTATAGAATACATTGAGTAACATGCCCCCTTAATAGAATAATAAGTTATACAGCAGTGGTAAAATTATTCACGATTATCACTGTCATTAGTCTGTTTTTGCATAGCTATTTCATACCACATACCGTTTTTCCATTCTGCTTTTAGGCCCATGAGCATGTCAGCTCCTTGGGAGATCAGGATGACAGTGGTAGAAGGGGTGGTAATAACCATTTCTGCTCACAATGACGTTTGATCAAGGAAGTGTTTCTGCATCTGGTCTCTGATCTTTGTGTGAGGTTTTAGTCTGCCTTTCAAAGGTTTTTTTTTCAGGCAAGTACAATTTGTGTCTGGCAACACAGCTTGTGTCAAAGTGCCCCACTATTTCCCTTGACTTTTCACAGCGTGTGTAAAGAGCATCAGTAGATTTTGACGCGTTATGAACCACTAGATTTAGCATATGAGCGCAGCGTGGTTAGCGTCTGTAATTTAGCCGGTGCACAGCTGAAACCAAACTGACACCATTGTCTGCAATGATGGGCACAGCTTCATCATTTATATCTCTGTCTTTTGGTGACGGGTTCTGTTGCAGTGGCTGGGTTGGAAGCGTGATTTTCAATGTCTGTTTCAATGAGGAAAGTCTCGCATTTAATCTTCTGGACTGATGAAATGATCTGTGACAGCAAGATAGCTGGTGCATCAGTGTTCGCTGGCGTCACATATCTACTGATAGGCACACACTATCAATCAGCTCACTGCTGAGCGTTCTCTTCGGTGCTTTCTTGGTCGTAGTTAACGATCTCTCATCTGCATGAGACAGAGGTGCACCGGTCAGTCTCTCATTAGCCTCTCTCGCCAGACTCGTACCTCTCTACTATTAGCCTGCACTGCATTACGACCGCAGTGCAGTCCATAACAATAATCAGTTCATAACAATAAGCTTTTTGGACATGGCCAGTGTCTTTCTAACCAATCACCTTATCTCCACGTAAGCAGGTCTGAGAGTTCAGTTTTAACTGGCTGTACAGAGAGAGTAGGCTTGTGTTACATGCCACACCTCCGAGAATCTGACCTACGTTGCAGACAGTAAGCTCAAAGTGTCTTGGGATCTCTCACAATCTGACCATCTGGGCTCTGAGTCTGGCACTTTGTCATTGAAAACATGGATGTCTACCACCTCTTCCTTTTACACTTTACCAATATGACTCAAGGATTTCTGTAATGATGCATTCCAATTAGAAATGAAAGAAATGCTTTCCTTTCAGAACCAGTAAAATACTGTTTAGCTATATATAAATAAGTACCATGTCTACAGATTGCATGCCATTGTTTTCTTTGCCACAAACTCAGTATCTCTCTGCTAGTACTGTGAACACATTTAAGTCGTTTTTGTAAATGCAGGCAATATTATATTGCATTAATACAATAGGCCAGTGCACTCAATAATACATGGCTCAGTTAGCTAGCACAGGCCTGATAGCAGTCCTCTGAAGACAGAGCCTTCTCTCCTAGCTCAGGCAGCATGTGAAGATGTGATTCATCTTCTCTCACTGCATTCGCTACGTGTCCCTGACCCTGCTGTCTCCGCTTATTCCTCAAAGTGCACCAGGTTGTCATTGATTAAAAAGTAGCATTTAAGTTGAAGTGTGTGTGTGTGTGTGTGTGTGTGTGTGTGTGTGTGTGTGTGTGTGTGTGTGTGTGTGTGTGTGTGGCCACACATGTGTACATGTAAAAAAAAAAATCATGAGTTATCTGAAAGTAAATGCGTGTGTGTGTGTGTGTGTGTGTGTGTGTGTGTGTGTGTGTGTGTGTGTGTGTGTGTCAGCGAGAGGGAGAAAGAGGCTGAGAGAGATAGAGGGTTACTGAGTGTATCTTCACAAAATAAAAAACATTTTAATGTCGTAGGTTGAGTCCTATGAAGCTGTCATTTAAACACTTCACAAAAACCTTACACCTTACCTTTGAACAGTTGCAGATATAGGAAGCACATATAACTGGTACATGCACAAAGACATAATTAGTTACCATAATGGTTTCATCATACACAATTAAGATGCGGATATTGAATACATGTGGTCACTGCATTACAGCATTCAAAGTAGGTGTGTATTGAGTTTTCCCAGAACATGTCATTGAACATGGTGTTTCTTTATTGTGGTGATTTTTGTAAAGTACTAATGGAAAAAGAACCGGACCCAATGTTAGTTTGGATGGAAAGGCTTGAGTCGAGCAGGCAGAACCTGATATCGGCGATGACATCAAAGACAGTCCGGCCATTCACACCACAACTGCAGTTTAGTCACTGTTGACCGGGATTACAAGTAAAACCATCTCCCTCTTGCTATCTCATACACTGAGATATTGCAAAAGCAGTTACCTCCAATCAAAAAAAAAAAAAAAAAAAAAAAAAGTAGATGCACTCGCGCCACCAACCGTGAATAACCATACTCTATGACAGCACCATCAGACTTCAAAGCAGCTGAAATATCATCCGGTGAAGAGAGGTTCACAGCACACGCTGGCAGAGGCAGTGAGGCTCGCAGGTTTGTGCTAAAAACAGTGTGGTACGGGATTGGAACATGGCAAAGCTTCTCGCGTGGCTTTGGAGTGATAGCGTTCAGACGCCGCTGGAGTATGTCTGATCCGTGGGAAAGTTGTAAATTAGCGGGATCAGAGGCTTATCGAGCACTCATCCTGCTGCAGACAGAAGGAATTGTCACTTTCAAAGAGACCCTCAGCAGTTCTGACTCAAAGTGCCTTTTCACTCAGGTGCTTACTTTTGTTGTTGTTTAGTTATTTATGAGTCACTCTCCAGTTAATGCTGACTGTCAAACCAGAAAACCGTAGGTCAGAAACAAGGGAGGAAATGTAGGTCATGCTCCTAATATGGGGAGGAGCACAGTATTTCCAAACTAATTATTTTTTAAGATTGCAGCTCTCTCATTGATGGAAATGACATCATTTCCCCTTTAAAAGAAAATAAGAAAATAAAACATCATGTCATTCTTGCTTTGATAAACTGGTTACTCAACAGTCTCTGAATACCATTGCCATTGTACTAGCATGGGTTTCGTACATCATTAGAATCATGCCAGTACGACAGTATATAATGTGTTACCTAGTATAGACTACCACAGCAAAGTTCATTTAATTACAGACTGATTTTCCAGGACTGAAAGTGGGGCATATCTTCATCCATATGTTGACATGTTTGGCCAGGAAAAGGATTTGGAGAATGAGGACTGAGGAGCATTCCTCTTTCAATATACAGTAGTAAGCATATGCTGAGGATATGAAATGTAATGATGTCTGTACTCCTAAGTGTTCCACATAAAATAAGTATAGCCTGGATCATTCACCTGCAAGCTGTCAGTTTTGTTGATTGGCCCTTAGAGGACATTACTGGATGTATTGAATAAGAGGGAATGAGGCCTCCAATATTGTATTATATTTGTGTAGAGGCAGGGTAATGCAAATGCCCAGTGAGGTAACAGAGAGGACTTTGCTACAGCCAAAAATTGCTTACCTTGAATATGTGAGAAAGTGGAACAAAGAAACACCGTCCAAAAAATATTTTTTTCAGACTAGTTTCACTCAGCGTATATACAGGATACATCTCTATTTTTGCTGAGTAAAACTAATTTGCCCATTTCCATTTAAACAGGAAACATGAGAAATGAACACTGACAATCATCACACACCAGAATGCTCAGCAGAACACTCTCAGACATGTTTATATTGTATAAAAATGTTTTATGCAAAGTGCAGTTGCATTAAACCAAAACATATTGCTACCTTTTGATGGTCCTTTATCAATTTCAGAATCTATTTCATATGCTTTTCAGAGAGAAACTCAATTTAGTGATTAAGCACGGTAGGTGAAATGTATTTTTCAAAATGTGGACAGTACTCTGCATGTTTTGAATGTGCCAAGAATCATAACCATGCAAAAACAACCTGTAATTGTGAACTAATGAATTCCCATCTTTCAGATGAAACTTAAATTGAGGTCTTGAGTTCACCGTGGTTAATGCTCAGCTACTTATCAAAATAGTAGGGACAGTAGCCCCAGTGTTCTGGCCAAATTACCAATCTGGTTCTCAGTCAGACCATGTAATCACCCCCATATAGTTAATTGGTTCTCTAAATCTCTTACATTTCCCATGCCCTCCGATTCACCATGTCATCGCTGAAAAGGAGAGATAACTTCTCACTTGACTTTTCTGTCATATAAATAAAAATATGGAAATATAATATACAATATTCAGCTGTGGGATGAAATTAATTAACAATTGGACAATCATTAAAGAGCAGCACCCTGCCTGCAAACACTGAGATAACATACATTGAAATTGAGGTTACTGATTTCTGATTGTATATTAAATGGGCCCCATAGGTCTGGTTTTTTAAAATGTTTGTTATACTAAACATTGTCCAGTTATCCAGCATTCACATGACCAAAGGCAGGACATTCACTCTAAAACTAATATGGTGCTGTGGAAGAAAAACAAAACACATTAAAGAACACAACACTCATGTCTTACCTATACATAGTACCTGGAAATGATAATTAATGTAGGTATTTAGCAGTCAGTACTGGTTTGATACAGATTTAAGTTTTGATAATGCATTTGATTGAATACATTTATGTATTTATAAACCTAGAGGATAATGTTTGTTGTGTTTAATGTTTTATTTATATATACCCCCCATATAAAAAGCTATTCCAACCATACAACCCAAAGAAAGCAATAATGAAACATAATGAAATTAAAATAAATGGATGGTAATCCATTTATCAAGTGTACTGAAGGCATAGCACACTTGGCAAATGATGGATCATTGTCCATGGTTCATTTCAGAGCAGTGATTGCTTGCTTCCATTTGGCTCCAACTTTTATGAGGTTTTGTTGCCAGATCCTTGGAGAATACCAATTGTCTATCTATCATCTTCATAGTCATGTGACCCATTAATCAAACGACTGTCTGTAAATTGTGATTACACTCAATTTTCACATACAATAATGGCTATGCCTTCATGAAGACAATAAACTGTGCATTTTTGTCTCAATGTTTATATGTATTGAGAGATTTCAAGTGAATGTCCATCTACAGTTTTGTGGGAGAGTGAGAGAGAGAGAGAGAGAGAGAGAGAGAGAGAGGAGAGAGCTGTTTCACACAGATAAAGACTATCATGCCAGCCCTGCTGCTTGGTGAATATGAAAAACAAAGTGCTCTTTGCTTCACCACAAATTTATAGCTTGGCCATGTGGCTTTTGTATAGTTCTGTAAAGATTCCTATTGTGGAGATGGCCAGCCTTCAGAGGGCTCAATGGCTCCCCTCATTCGCACACACACCATCCAGCTCTGTGGGTATGACTGTGACAGAGATGTGTGCCTCTTTCTCTTAATTGCTTCAGACATTAAAGGGGTAGGTTAAGAAATGACACGGATACAAAACACGATCAACCCTCAATTTCACCTATGGAACAAGCATGCCATAAGCTGCTCGAATTAAAAAAAAAAAGAAGTGCATTATTGTTTGCGTAATAAAACAAAGTAGAGGTGGTCCATGTGCAATGTCATGCATTACAGGATTCACGAGGGACTCATTAGGTTCCTCATTAGAGGGACGCTTGTGAGCCATCTTTGGCCTCGCACCCTGCCCATGCTAGCGCAGCATATCAGACACATGCATAGGGCTGAATATTTCCTCACACAGGGTTCCCTTCACTGAGCTTAACCTCCATCTCACATCTACACCTCGAGTTTTCCTTTTACTCATTATCTATCACACATACAACAACATGGCTGTAATGTGCTGTAATCATGAAATCAGGTGGGTTTGTGAACACCCAAAGGTCTGAACCTACCAAGGTGTTTTAGTGAAAGAATCAAAATAAAATAAAAATAATTTCTATCATTTTCCTATATTGGGCCTGTATGCTGTTGATTTTTCCTGTATGGAGATTCTTTTGAAGCATGCAGCCTAATTTCCAGGCTGTCAGTTGATTGATTTGGTTTGCTAAATGAAAGGATAACTGCAATGGAACCACTTAGATACTGCAAGGAATATGACTCTACAGGGGTTCAGTACAAATAACTATAATGCCAAGAGATTTTAATTACCTTTTTTATTTTTTTTACATTTTTTGTGCTTATTAAAGAGTCGTGGGTTATCTCAGGAGCCTTATTTCCATGATTCATTTAATTTCAAATTCATTATTTTAGACTCTCTGCTGTTTATTATCTCATTGATATGAATAAAAGTAATTGATTTCATTATAATGTAGAAAATGAAGCTCTACCACACTTCCATACAAATAACCTTTAATTGGATGTTTTCTTGAAAAAAGACTCTTTTTTTTTTACGTATGTCACATGATGCATTTGCACATAGCCTTGAACTCAGATGCAGCAGCGTTGCATGTGGCTACAGGATCAAGACCGTTTTCCACAGGCCACTGGTAAAAATAGAGGTATAAAAACAATAAACTGAAAAAGATAATGATGAGGAAATTCTTAAGGCAGCCTAATGTTATTTAATTTGGCAGTATTCAGTTATCATTTACCACACTTCGCACAGCCACTAAAAATCTGGAAACAAGGCACATCTACTTATTGTTGTGGAGCTTGAAAAAAAAATCTGGTGGAGTTCACAGGTTATATTTTTTTTTAATCCGTGCGTGGGTGTTCTGAAACATTTTATTTTAAAAGGATTAGGAAGGTTGTCGGGTGAAAGGGATCGTGTTGAATGAAAAGGAGTTGAATGGAAATTAACGGTGCCATGGGGGCCAGTCTTTCTTATGAATTGCCATAATCACATTATCATTATTATCAAAAAAGGAAGAGAACAATGGTGTTACATTCAAGCGCGGGCGAACATGGAGTGGGCGAGACCCCTTGGCCCGGCGTATCTTGCGAACACCTGCACATCTGTGTCTGCTGCGTGCGTAGGAGCTACGGACACCTGAGAGACCTGGCAGTGATAGCTGGATGTGGGCTTGCCAACTGAGCAATATGGTGCTGGTGTACGTGTCCTCGATATCAGACATGTGACCCAGGCTGAGCTGCAGCTGGCCCTGATGTTAGGCTAGGCCATGCAACTGTTATATATGAATGCGATCTACTTTTGTCCTTAATTTAGACTTTTTAAATTTTAGTTTAGTTTTTACTTTTTTTCCTCTTCACAAACATTGCGGGAAGTTAAAATGTGGGTGATTGGGGAATGAAGTAAGGTGTTGATGTATAATAGGAATTACTAGTACCATTTGCTTATGAGGCAAAGATGAGGGAAGGAAAAGGTGATGGAGAAAAGCCAAGGATTTCTTTCTGACGCAGATTAAGATGCCTTTATTTGAGTGGAGATTCAAGAAGATGTAATACCAACAAGGCAAAAAGTACAGGCTGTTTTTCAAGCATAGTTCTTTCTGAATACGCCACTCAAAGTATTTGAATTCACGTTGGAGAGAATTCCCTGGCTCATCCCCTTAACCTTATTAACTTTTGATAATCCTTCTCAAAGAACAGTCTGGGTGGATTCTTTCACCAGTGTGACAATGTCACGCTTCTTTTTTTGGTTTTTAATGAGAAATTTTGATTGAAAGTGGGCCTTAGCCTTCTACAAGGTTCATTATACTGGTTTGAGAGATTTATAGAGTACTCAGCTGTAACCAAGCTGCCACCATTAATAGTCAATAGGTCCATGTGCAGGCAAATTGAGTGTGAATCATTTATTGTTCAAATGTTTAAATGATAATTAAACAATAACCATGTTCAGTTTTCCCTCAATGAATCAATATTAGATCGGTACATATTATTTGTTAATTTATGTGTGTATTCATTTATTTATTACTACAAGCAATTTTAAACATAGTCATGCTGGTAACCCTTTACCAAGTGCTCTCTTTGAGCTCCCTCAGATGCTGCTAGCTTTAAAGGGGCTCGGCAGATGAGACAGTTCACTCTATATTACTGCCCCAGTCTGTTTCCTAAATGGTGAAGTGCTCTGTGCTCCATTTCCCATCAGCCACCTTGAGAAAAGCTTTGAGGCTCTCTGCCATTCCAAATGCTCTCTGGCTGTATGGTGAACCACTCCTTTATCAAGCCTCCTGCAAGATGGTGTTGTAGCTGTTATTTACTCTCATTGCTATAGTGTGATAGATTGAGTCTTAACTTGGAGCAAAGAGCAGGGGGATATTTTTCATATATGAATTTATATGCCACTGATTTCCAGTCCCATTTAGTCATAGTTTTACCGCATATTTCATGGAGATTTGGCAGTATGCTCTGCCTATTATTGGTGCATTTAAGTATCTGAGCTACATTCAGTCATACGCAGCCTCTTTAAGTGCTTATGCATGAATCTAGTCCTCTGCAGGGTCCTCTGTAATGTTTTGGACAAACAGACAGACTTTTTTTATTATTTGTCCCTGTATCATTTGTCTTGGACAAGTGACAGGTGTTTATGAATAGCCAGGTGTGTCCAGTGCAGATATAAGAGAGATTCCAATGCCTAGTCTTGATTTTAGGCTTTCAATTGTCTTTGCTGTTGATGTCTGTGAACATGCAGACGATAATGTGTCAATGAAAGTCAAGGAAGCCTTTGTGAGGCTGAGAAATAAGAACCAAAACAGTCAGAGATATAATCCAAACTTTAGCCCTACCAAATGCAACATTCTGCTACATTATTAAGAAGTATTAGAGCACTGGAGAGCTCAGTAATTAAATAAAGCGACTTGGTAAGCCAAGCAAAACCTGTATACTTCATGAACAAAGAATCCCCTCCACCATGAAGAAAAACCGGCAAACCCCTGACCAACAGATCAGAAACATTCTTCAAGAGGCAGACATGCAGGTGTCAGTGACGACAGTCTCCAAAAACGTATGGAGGGAACTATATATTTCATATGCATTTCATGTAAATGTGTACTCTGTTGTTTAAGCCATGAAAAGGTTAAGTATCATCCATTTAAATATTTAGTCATTCCTGTGCATTTTGAACATCTCCAACATACAGTGTGTGTGGTATATTTAGAATTCGGTAATTAGCCGGATGGTAACTGCGGTAGAGATAACAGGATGTGAATAATTAGGCGCAGAGAGGTGTCTGTTGCTTCAGACGTAATTCCTCTCTGGTGTCTGACACGCCAGCTGACCACAGTGGAAAATGCTCACCAGCAGCAAGATTTATTCATGATTAATGGGCGTTGTGCATAAACTTCGTTACGATGGACCTTCAACTGTAACTGCACTTACAATGTCTGCTGCCAGACGACTGAATCTCACTCGTTCTGAAAAGGCAGGCGGTAACATGTGTTATGAAACGGCTTGTTCTTCTGAATGGGGGGAAAATTGATTTTCCCTTGGGTAAGCAGCCCCGACAGACTTTTTTTGCACACATCTGAATAATGTCAACTACCCCTCCTTCCGAGAGCCTGTCTCAAAGCCAAGTTTCTACTTTGCAGTTTAGCCTCAGATCAAAATTTCAGTGGCCCAGAACAGGGACAGGAGACCCCCCCCCCCCCACCCCCCACTGCTGCCATCAGCACATACCCTCTATTCAGCAAAGCCGCTCAGTGAACTTACGTAGTGCATGAACTGTGAAATGGAAAGTTCTAGGACATGGAGGGAAGTAGAGTTCAGTCGCCTGTGATCATGAATATTTTATATAGACAAATGTACACATTGCGTACACAAAAATGATCAAAGGGGTAAGGTAATTCTTGTTAATCATGCATAGCTTTACCCCTTTTTGCATATTTAGACTTCACTGGCCATAGATGGACTGTGCATTATATTAATTGCTACAACACCACATCTGTCGCATGTAGGCAGGATTATGGAAAGTGGCAAACCAGTGCCAGCAGTTCAATGGTCACAAGGGACTAAGGCTGACTAATCTTGATATCATAACCCCCATTATGGCCAAATTTGAATTTAGATTTTTACTGAAAAGATCAACTGAGTATAAAAGAAGCATTTCATACATGTTTAAATTCTTTACAACTGTGGATAGTGTCAGAATGGTATAATTTGAATGGCTTTTGAGTAAATTTAAGGATAGTTGCTATCCTGCCCTGTATACATTTTATTATCCAGGAAGAATGAAGGGCCAGAGAATGAATAATTGATATCTGTTGCACAGTCCTTTTGGGATTTCACTTCTTTTCGACAACAAGTCCATTATGCTGTGATGGGACAAAGCGATCACAAATCAGCATTGGGACTCATCTCTTTTGAGTGAAATCAGAGCCATTTTGGCTCTAGTCCAACCAGATAAAAGAGCCTTCCCCAGAGTCTCAGTCCTGTTACCTAAAATTGATAACAGTGGGTGACCATTCAGCTGTTTTAATTAGGTCAGAATACAAGCAGATTAAATACATATTTATTTATTTAAATCCAGAAGCAGATCGCAGATACATTTCACAAATGAATAGGGAAAAAAAAAGGAAAAAGTAAGAGTCATCAATAATAGTGATGGTGTGTTCCTCTTTGCTGGGAGGTATGGTTCAATAACTCCACCATTGTTGAAAGGCAGGTAAGCTTGGCTCGGAATGTGGATCAGTTATTAATGGTGATTTGCACACAGACCCTGACTTGTAATGCGTCTCTCTCCGTTCCGCAGTTGTCAATGCAAGGCAAACTCTGTGGCAGGGGAGGAGCGGACCCAGGAGACCCTCCTGCCAAAAACCTTTTGAAGTGAAAGAATGTGTGGAGTGAAGAATTCAGCCCCGGCCTAAATACCGATTAGGAGGAATCGAAGCGTGTGGCTGCGGTTCTGTCTCAATAGCCTTACTGGGAGGTGGAAAAAAAATGTGCTAAGATGACTGACCATTAGGGAAAGCTTTAAGAGTAAAACCTAGCAAATGAGCTCTAAGACGGTTAGATGAGGGAATGAGAGGAGGCCATTTTTTCCCGCTCGTTCTTTTCGACTGGTTTTGTATGCTCCTCTATGACTGTAACCAAACAGTCTAACAGTTACAGACGAGATCCTTGAGCAGTTTCCATTTCCCACACGTTAACAATTTAGGGTTTTCCTTTGAAGGGTCTAATCCAAGGTCTGCTGGGGTTTTTCCTCATATCCCTCCTGGAATCTAATGAGATCCATGCAGGCTCTGTCTGGGTATGTGCAGATTTCCCAGAAACCTGGTGTGGATGTTCACATTGTATGAATGCTGGCACACTTGGGTCTAATGCAGTAGTTATTTTTTTCTGCATTTTCCACCAAAGATTGAGGGCATTCTGACACTGCAGACACAGCACTAATCAGAGATTGCCTATGCCACTGAGAGAACCCAAAGTAAACATATAATTCATGTACCTTGCAGGCACTTGGCTGGCCAGGATAGGGTGCTAGAGAGTGACGAGACTGAGAATAATACCTGCCAATAATCCTTGTTGTTCCCTGGCAATTTTGAGGCAAGTAATGGCAATATTTTCCTCTTTTTTACAATTTTTGTCAAGGGTCAGACAAATTGTTGAGTCGTGCAGGAATTCTCCTCTTGTTTGTCATATCACGTAGGTCTCCCAAATTCAATGGCAATTGTATAATGGCAGTTGTAGTAAAAGCTGATTACTCTGTAAGACTGCAACACTTGTGTTCTTGTACATGAAGGGCCAGGTATGCTGAAGCATTCCAGCCAAATGCACTTTGTCTTTGAGTGTCTCAGAGATGCTGCCTGCGAATGCGCCACAAGATCACCTCGGGGCAACACTGTGATCCACTGCTCCTTGCAGGCCCACCGCGCAGCGGCGATCAGACACACGGAAAAGCGGCTGTTGGGCTGTCAGGCAGCTGTTGTGGGTAAGGCGCTGTTCCAGTGCGCTGATGGGCCCCACGGACCGGTATCAAATCTGGACCAGAAACTTGTCTGTTCTGATCACAGCCAGCAGACCCAGGGGGTGACACGTAATTGGCTGTAGTGGTGCCCAGGTAGGGAGGGAGGAAGCCCATGTTAACCCTAGGCAAGATGAGCAGAAAGGGGATGCAGATGTTTTGTAGGCTGTAGCTATATAGTGGCACAGACATTTAAAATGGAAGACATGGCTCAGATACAGTGTACAGGCCAACATTTAGACAACATTCAGTTTGATTCACATGGAAGGGTAATGTAAAGTGGTCTTTTTTTATTCTTCACCAAAAGGCTTGGCAAGTTATCTTGGTGATCTCTGAATTCATCAAACTGTATGTGTGAAGAAATAAAAAAAAAATGGGGGCAAAGTGACTGGATCCAGGCCAGACACATAGCCTCCTCTTTGCTATGTACTTATTTTCATTGTGTAACTAAAGATTTCTCTTCTGAAACTCCCACACACCCATCACTCCCACTGTGCACGGCATGCTACCCTGTTTTTTTTCTTTTTTTCTTTTTAGTATGCATATTCTCCATTTCTGTAGTGTTGAAATCACTTGCAGATTAGATTGGCTGTGCTCAAAGATTCTCATTCAAGCTATGAAGGTGGTGTTTGTTTTGATATCTCTCGCTGAATGATTTTTGAATAAGATGGTGGCACAGTATACAAATCTAGTGAAGTAAACAAACACAAATACATGAGTAAGTAAGGCCATGGATGTTAGAAATGGTTACCTTTATGACACTGTTGGTTTTTAACCTTGAAAATTACACCTGTGTGGAAGTACATACACATGTGAGAGAAATTTATGAGTAGGGAGTACAAATATACAAAAGTACAAATGGCCAAACCAAATACTCTACAAATGTCTCTTATTTTGTGTTTTTGCATTGATTAATGAATAAACCACAGCAGTCTGACAGTCACCAATTCACTTCAAGGCTTGGCCTCCAAGAACAAGCTGTGTTGGGACTATACACAACTGATTTAATATACATAAGTAACATGTAGGCATGTATATTACAAGTACACATGTAAAAAAAAAAAAAAAAAAGGAACATTCTTTTTTGACAGGATTTTCAAAATGAGGCATAATGTCTAAGTTTACATGCACAGTAATAAATGTTAACTTTAGTATTCAAGTATCCTGACTGTGATATGAGTCATGTAAACAGTGCATGCCAATATACTATAACTGAAATAAGGCAGTATCCCAAATATGAGTAAGCGGGTAAGATGGGATATTCCTGTTGGCCTGTAAATGGAACATTGACTCATGCAAAAGGCTAATTCTGCACACAAATAAAACTGTGTCGGTACGTTCTGTTTTTCAAGGAATTTTGGGACATAATCCACTCACTATCTTGCCAGCATAGCAAACCCAAGAAAATCTGATTTTTGTTTTTTTGGAACCACTGCAAGACACATTTCTGTCTCTCAATTATAAAATAAAATATATGAATGAACATCTTTTCTGGACAGAAGAAACTACACATCAACAGTGCCTGAAACACTACCAAGAGAATTGGGGATATTGTTACAAAAGTCTAAAAGCAAGGAATGTTTCCAAATAACATATAAAAGTTAGTAGGAATAACCTGTAATCATATGATTCCCATCAATACAGGTATATCAGTTGCTTTTGTATTCAATGGTACACATAAACGGCTTTCAAACATGTATGAATAGTATATGAAAATATTTTGTTTTGGACTCTGCACTAATGGAGCTTCTTTATTTCAAAGCAGGACACTGTGAGTGTCCCTGATGGTAGGATAGTGTGTCAACTACTACCTCTGTCTTGTGGAAATATGGGACACCTCAAAAATTTTGGTCAGTGTGCGTGTTTGTGGGGTGTTTGTTTTTTCAGCAGGGGGGCGGTTGGGGGGTGGGTTGACTGGCTCGGCAGGGGGTGGTGTGTTGCATCTTTGAGTCTGTTTTCAAATATTTTCTTGGACTGAGGATACAAATCCAGCACTCTCGCTGCCACCTCCCCCATGGGAAGGATCGGTAATGGATAAATTACATTTCATAGAGGTATGACTGTGCTTTTTCGCTGCTAAAATAATGTCGCTATTTAGATGACCTGGGAATCTCCCATGTGGAACCTCCTCTGAACTCCTGTAAACTGTGTCCTCAGCGGCGCCTGAGTCCAAACATAGATTCATTTCATGTTAAATGAACGCTCAAGGCTTGCCAGAGCCAGCTCTCATTCTTTGAACTTTCATTTCCACTTCCAGCCCCGTGTTTCACAGACATTTAGAGGCAAGAGTAGGTTGTCCTTGCTGCTTGCTGTTGATTTTCTCTTGCTCATGTTAGCTGCGGTTGCTTGCTGGCTGTGTGTCATCCTTGCCTTCTCTCCCATTTTTACTGCTAGAGTCCCGTTTTTCATACCCATTCTCCTGGGCTCTCATTTCTCCTCTATTTGTAGGCTCAAAGATCAATGGTGAATGTGCATTTAACACATATTCATATGTTCACATGTATGTCCATTTAAATAAAAATCTAATTGCAAGATTGTAATATTAACTTTCCATTGGTTTAGGTTATGATTCCATATAAGAGGAACTTGTCCTTGACCAGTGCTGACACAAAACTGCTATTGCATGCTCTTAAATATGCTACCACATTCCGACTGTAGTTACACTGGGGTAGAAAAAGAGAAGAAAAGCTGAGATTCCTCCACCTCACTTACATAGAAAATCTCCCTGATTTATTTGGTCTCAAGGTTATCAGCCATGGCTTGTTGTTGCTGCTTTTTGAAGATGGATATGCTTCTTATTGACACCCAGTAAAATGCAGGTAAAGTATTATTATATATACTTCCTTGTACGTCAGGCTCCCTCATCATGTTTTGGCATTGTTGGTATACATGGATGCAACAGCAACCATTAGAAAAAGCCGTCCTCTGATTGAAATGCTAAATGGAGGTCCTGACCCACAGTGGTCATTAACGATCCCATGGCACTCATCTCAGAGCAGAAAAGCTCCCTGGTGTCTCTGCCACGTTCCCAAACTGGATCTTTATCCGGCCGTCTAGCCATGCCTCTGTGCCACTGCTTTAATAATTCCTTCCTGTCCAGGCCCGCACCGTTCATGCGGTGAGCTTTCCGTTGATGAATGGCTGCTGCTTCCAAACGGATGATGCACATTGGTGATAGACTCACTTGTGAGGCCCATAACCTTACAGCATAATGAGTCTGACCAGGCTGACGCCCTGATGGCAGATACGTTTGCCTAACCTTTGGTGATGTGCTTTGACTTCTTCTGATGAATTATCGTCTCGTATCAGTCTGGTGTCCTACTGGTGGCAGTGCTTTTAGCCAAATTAATCATCCAGCAAACCATCAATCAATAGCATGCAGTATGTCTGGCTGAAATTAGCTGGACTGAGTTAGACTGCTGGAAATGAATCTGTACTTAAAAGTTATATTCCCAGGCTCAACGTGTATTCAAATTTAGACCATCGTGAATAGATAACAGCCATGATAGGCTGATTTGACATGGTCACATTTTGCCACAGTCAGGAACCATCGTGACACTGTCTGCTGCGCCTGCAGTTTTGATGTGTTTCTTCACTGACATTTTTTGACATTTTAGAAAATACATAATACAATACTCCATGTTCACTCTTCTGCTTAGCAGTGTTTTTGGATGCTCAGACTACACAGCCTAAAGCTGAACAGGAATGATGCCTAGATGTACAGTCACACCACTTAGCAGATAACAGCATTATTTTCTCTGCTCAGTTTAAACTCAGGGTAAATATGGCCATGTCACTTAAAGGGTCTGTGGCCATTGATAAGGCAGAATGTGATCTGTAGCCATTATCACCATATCCTGCCTGTTAATCCCTCATCTTTTTGCAATTAATTAACATTTTGGAAATATCCAGCTAATTTAGGGTTATTTAAGGGTTTTCCAATAGTATGTAAATGCTTAATTGCAGTTAGTAAAATTGGGTCAACTGGGTCAACAAAGTCAGTCATTGACAGGTCATTCTGCCTCCACCCTTTCTTGGAATCATTCATTTCATTATATTAAAACTACATCGATGGTGCTAATGCAGTCTAACCCAGTCCAAGTACCGGATGCAGCTACGCACTGAGTCTGAGGAGGCTCAGCCATGTAGCCCCCTTGTGGATGCACATATTGAAGTAGAAATGACACTTCTGTATTACGTATCATTAGCATATATCACAGTGGACATTGGAGACATTGTAAACTTTTATTTGTGGCACATAATTAAGTACTATACATATATAATGAATGAATCATATCTGGATTGAAATAGACAAACTTTTATGGCACCAAATAAATACTGAAGAAAATACATGCTCCATTAACCCTGCGTCTCTTTCAACTTTTTAATTTATCTTTAGGTAATTGCATTGGTCATATAATGCCTGATAAATGGTAGGCAAGCCTTGAGTCAGTAGCTCAAAAAATGGAGGGTGAGCCTAAAAAACAGCCCAGGCAGTAAGCACATGACTGTAATATGTAAGATGTAGTAAAGTGGACATTTTAAATGTAATTTTGTTGAGATAAATACAAGCTGAAGGAATTTTTTAAAAAGGTCAGCATAAGATATTCTGCAGTTAAACAATTTTTTAGTCTTTTTTTGTTATTGCCCTAATTAACTTTTTAGAAGTGAAGATGCCATGCAATTGTTTTCATAGAAAAAAGTACCTATTAAGAACATCTTTTTTGAAATATATTTTACCACAATAATCCATTTTATGCAATGCCCTATCCACTGACTCCCACAGATGGAGAGTTTAATGCAGTGTTTATGTAATTGTCTGTTTGGCTAGCTGCATAAATGGTCCGGGGACTCAGGAGAAGGTAACAGAGGAGGTTGAACTGGTGGCACATCCCCCATGACCCACTGATGCAGAGATAAGTATAATATATATATATATATATATATATATATAGCTCATATGTATATATAGAATGCCAGCCTCCACTGGAAATGCAGCCGTTGTTCAAATGTTTGTCGTGGCATGAAAGCACAGACAGCTTGGATGTCACAATCGACTTAAAGGAGGAATGCAGAAGGGCATGTCTCACGCCTGCACTTTGCATTCTGGGGGCTGACAGCTGACACGGTTCAGTCGAAGATGGATGGTAAAAACGCCAACGAATCCACAAGAATATGACAGAACAGACTGAGAGAAGTGGGAGAAAAAACACAGACATTCAATGTATTATTTAACCACATAGGAGACATGAAGATATAAATGTCTGCTTGTCAGCCAAGGGGTGCTTTTTGTTCGGAAACATGAGACAAGTGTGAAGGAGTGGGTCTTCTTTATGCTGATAAGGAAAAGACTGGCCTGCCAATGGTAGAATGCAGCTCAACTCGTTGTGAGTCTGATCAGTTTAAGCTCTCCGGCAAGCTCACCTCTGAGTCCCCAGAGAGAAATGCAATCTTTAAGTGAAGGCTCGTCAACAACACAAACACAAAGCATGCACATTTATGATGTATGGCAGCCCCTGTTCTGTACACACAGCAGCTTTAATATTTTGCGAGATTTATTAAACGCAGAATTAAGGCCAACTTTCCTGAATTTAATCTTCGGTACATACAAATACATAATGATTTTTCAAGGGGATGATATATATATATATATTTATATATATATATATATATATATATATATATATATATATATATACATATATATATACACATTGAAAAATTGCTTGCATTTTCAAGGCCCCATACTTTGGATCATAAATGTATGTAAAATGGAAAAAGAGAGACCAATGGAAGTGAATATATTGCTATTAGCGCAGTCCCAAGGGGAATACTTCCTCTCTGGAGGGTTTCATAGAAATGTGAGGGGGGCTTTAAACCTGTTTCATTTACAGATAGGAGTGCAGATATTTTGCTTGAAAGCACCATTAATATACCGGTAAATAATAAACATTTCATGAAACAGGAGAAGGAGACTGGAGAACTTTAACGTAAATGAGCTTTTAAACCCTGCTTTTTTAGACCGACATGAATTTTACTCATCTTAATGTTCCCAAGCAATCTGGAACGTATGTTAATAGCTGTTTACTCAAGCAAATCATTAGAGAGCATCTGTTTTCATAACAACACGCCATCTTATCCTGCAAAAATAGAGACCTTTGAATCAATGCTGAAAATGACCATAGGAGGCAAGGGAAATGAAGGTTCATCTGTAGAGGGTTATGGCTCTTCCTCTTTTTCCTTTTTCAGAGGACCTAAGCAATTTTATGAAGGATCGTCTTTATGTAGAGAGGGAAAGCAGAATAAGGATATATATAATACATATAAGTATATATGTAAGTTTTGTGTTTCTAACAGTTTTGTGAATGTATGCACTGTGCTAAGGAAAAATGGTACTTGAATTATAAAATAAAATGTTAAGCTCATAATGTACTGCATAACTTAAGAAATGCAAATTATATAACTGTGCACTTCAAATGTTCAAATATTGGAAAATGGTGGTTGGCATTTGAATGTATTTTATGAATTGTGTGACCAGATTAACCTCATTTAATTGCTGTGTATTTGAAATGATTAATAAATCAAATCATATTTCTGCCATTGTTAATGTTCAAAGAATTTGTACAATATTGAGCTATGGTGGAGATCCAAAAGACTCAATTTAATTTACATTTCTAGTGTTGTTTTTTCATCACATATTATTTTTATAATCTCTTTTGAAGTTAATAACAAATGTTGATTTAATGCATAGAAATGAGGGGAAAGCATATTAGAAAAAAAAATCATCTTCTGAAGATTATGAAATCACTGTTGTAAATATGTAAAAATCAGAACAATAATGTCAGATGAAGGTCACAGTTTCTACATGCGCATCTGAAACATAGGCGATGCTTCTCGGTTTTCACATACAGAAATAGTACCCTGCAAGATTTGCAAATTCAGGGGGAAATTGTTGATGATCCGAGTCTGGTGTACAGCTCCTGATAGTTTCTCATCTGACAAGTATACTCCCTTTTTGTGTCACAACCACAGCTTCTGTATCACAAGGAATTCATGTGATGCTGAAAAGACATCATTGTCCTCAGCACAGGAAAGTGCAGACAACAATGAGTGCCACATGCCTGTTAATCGTGTAAGTCCTTCTAAATCAGGGCAACTCAACTGCAGCACTGAGGAGTTTGTAATCTGAGGGGGTGGGGTGGGGTGGGGGGTCCCTCTATTTAGAGTGGTAACGCGTAAAGAACCCAGGGCGAGGATGCTCAATAGCTTCATCAAAGCAGTGATTGGATGAATCAGGTGTCTAAATGTGTGTGTAGACTCTCCAGACGCTTCGGGTAGGGCTGCAACAATAACCGCCATACCGCGGTATTAGGAGGTGTACCGCGGTGTTGAGCCTGTCCCCGCCACGACCATCATAATAGCTTTGTTCCCTTACCTGAGAGTGCTGCCATCCTCATGCTGCTTTTGGCTTGGTCTGTGGCCTTGTGTACATGTATCTGGATATTGTTTAAATGCACGCCATGAATGACCTAATACAATTAGCCTTGGTGATGGCCTAGAACTCAGTCGATGGATTTTTGTTTTTTGAAAGCGATAAAACAGTGGAAACGATGTTTACGCACCAAATGATTGTATGGCTGTTTAAACACAGGGGGTTTGGTTGCGGTATATAAGCCGCAAGGTGGCATTCTTCGAATACAGTGGTAAGGAAAATTATTTACTGCTGCAGCCCTAGCTGCGGGTGTCCATTTCAGGGTCAATCCAACAGAGCAACATAAGACATGCCACAAAGTTGATTGCACTGCTTTTTCCGAATCCATTGTTACAAGTAATAATAGTGCTGATTGTAATTTGACTGGCTTGTGAAAAGTCATGTCATTAGTTTATTACTTATATTAGCTGACCTAGGCACAGCCAATATAGGAATAAAGGGTCGCACATAATTTATGTTTTCTTATCCTTGTTTGGTGTGTGTGTGTGTGTGCCCTGCTATCCATGATGCCACCCTTGCAGTGCTATTAGGAGTCTTTCTTACTCACAGAGTGTTCTAAAAGCAGAAGATAATATGATTAGTTCAGTCAAAAGGGCTCATGTGTTGTGTTATATGCCATAGATGGTGCTTTGACATGGTTGTATGCAGTATGAACTTTGTATCTCAGGCTGAAGACCAGGATTCAGTTCCTGTTATTATATTAAAAAATAAAAAATAAGGTTTCCTTCATGTTTTGATATTGATATTATATCTACTCAAATTATGCAGTCCAAAGGAGTAAGGGGGCTGGAGGGGGCATTTGAAATGTTCCTTAGGGCACCAGAAGGTCATGCATACACCTCCAGACTGCATGCACTTGGAGGCCAGTAACAGTTCTACACTGAAAGATAATGAAGAAAAATATCGTCAAATTAGGAAATCCATATCAAGGTTGTTTTTTTCTGTTTTCAAATGTGAAAAATATGTTTTGGCAAATGTCCCTGGATATTTAGCTCCTCAATGAATTGGATTCAACCAGCAGTGGTTGTAGTAACTCCAGATTTCCATAAATTGCTGGAATGTTCTCTGAGGCAGAGTTTGACTGAGCTTCAGAACACCTGGGGATTTTACAATGGAACAGGTGCTTCAAAGGAGAGACTCACTTCACACCTCTCTGTGGTCTCCCCACTGAGTATTGCTAAGCGTGGTAAGCCCTGCCTAGAGTGGTCAGTGCTGGGCGTTTTGAGCACACGGTAGCCAGCTTTAACTTTTTAAGCCTTGACTTAATTTATTTATGTTTGATGGATGGAACAAAGAAAATACAATAGAAAAATCACTGAAACCTACGGGCTCACTCTTTCACATGGGGTAGTTTTTACCTTCACACCATGAGAACCTGATAAATAATATCTATGCAGTTTTGATCAATATTATTTATTTCTCACTGCAAATAGTATTTGTATGTACCTGATCTCTACCACTGTAGCACAGCAGGTCCATCTGCTGCATCTACGATTTATGTCTATGGTATGCGGTTACATTTCTTCATGGACCATAAAAAAGACCCTAACGCAAATATGCCATATTTCTAGAGTGGCATATTGTTGTCATGGCATATAGCTCAAGTGCTGCTAGTGTCATGTCAAGAACCTATACAACACTATTTAAAATCATATTTTCGCCCTTGTATTCATCATTATGCATATTTAAAA